>CM060311.1:7252946-7295446 GCA_030674185.1 Monoplex corrugatus | reverse complement strand
CTATCTATCCTAACAAAAAATACGTAAAATTTATCGAACACACAGGTGAATTGGACCATTCAGGCAAAACATGATAGGAAGAAATGACAGAAAGCAAAGGAACAAGGCAGAAACAAAGAGAGTGACAGAAAAAAGGACATTTCTGGCACACAATTTCCAGAAGGTGGGAGATACTATTTATATTGAAAGAGCTCCCGGCATCCCCAGAGGGGGACCATGATGCTCTGACAAGGTCTTGAAATGGAGTACTGGGCGAAGGCGTGGGGCATGGAGAACCAATGAAATACCAAACTAACACCAACACAACACGTGGATCATTAAGACGAGCAGCCAACAGGCCAGACAGAGACAGAAAGAGACAGAGAGAAAGTGTTTTTTTTTGTTTGTTTGGTTTTTTGTTGTTTGTTTGTTTGTTTGTTTGTTGGTTGATTGGTTGGTTGTTTGGTTGGTTGGTTGGTTGGTTGGTTTGGACAAGAGGTGACCTTATTCAAACATATAAGATATTTAATGGAGTTGATAATATTTGTGTTGACTCATTCTTTTCTGTTTCACAATGTAATATCACAAGAAACAAGGAAGGAAAGATATTTATTCAGCACTGTCGTACTAACACAAGGAAGTTTTCTTTTTCACATCGAGTAGCCCCTTTGTGGAATAATCTCCCAACTAACATAAAATTTGCACAAAATACTAACAAATTCAAGAATTTTTTGGACGAAATTCCAAAATTCAAAGAACTTTTCATCGATTATGATGATTAAAGGCCTGATTAGGCTTATGCAAACAAAAAGAAAATGCACATTTTAACACCTGTATTAGAAATAGTTGAGAAAGAGGGGACGTAAATAGGCCGCAAGGCCTAGGTCATTGAAAGCCAGTCCCTACTACTACTACAGTTTTAAAGTTGCCTGCAAGGATGGAAGTCGCTATCAGATGTATTTCCTATTTTGGCTGACCATGGCAACAGGAAAGCTGGAGGGAAAGAGTACACCAGGTAGACCCAGGGAGAAAATATTGGACAGACATGCAGGGTGGCTGAGGACAGAGAGGATGGAAGATGTAGGCCTACTTGCATCGACAAGGGATATATTCATAAGCGCCAAAGCCATGCGACAGGGTACATGATGATGATGACGACATCAGATGTTGATTCCAAGAATCTGTCAACTGAGAGACACAACCTGACGTTAAGGGTTCGTCTCTCTTTGTGTGAAGGAAGATTGAAGGACAAGAAGATGCTTCCAGATGGAAGCTTTAGATGCCTTGCCATTATGACAGCTAATCAAAATTGGATACAGTGTTTTACCACCAGTGAGTCACGACTCAGTGAGTGATTAATAATGATAGGGTGAAAATCACATTGATACTTATTGGTTAAAGGGTGTACTGTCCCATTGTTGTTCTGGTGGTCTCAGTATAGGATTGGGTAAGTCCCCCTTCCACCACTTCCCTAGGATGGTTATCCCCATTGGCCATATCACCAGAGGTGGGTGCCGACGTAAAAACTGATCCAAATCAATCAATCAGTTGTCTGGTCTGGTCATGAGCAGTTGGGAAATAAAGAAAGATTAAAATCAGCTTTGACTTTTCTGGGTCTTCATTGTCAGGCTGCCATACCACCTCCACTCTTCTCTCCTGTCTTGCGCCTCACCATTCCAGCACCATCACATATACAATATGTTTTTGGGCACATGTATAAAAAGATAGATATTATCCTTTCTTTATTTCACCTTTACAAAAGAAGATTCTTTTCTTTGAAAGTTTAAGCTCCACAATATTAAACAACTGCGCCAGATTATAAACTGACAATGTGTGAATAATGACAATAAGGTGTTAAACACAAGTCATACAATTTTAACTTAATGTAGCACCTTGTCATGAATAAACATATATCATGTGGTCTACAAAGTTTAAAAAGATGGTATACTACAAAGGGTGAAGATCGTATTTCTGTTTTAGTACAAAGGACATCATCACACAAAACCCTTTTCATGTTCATATAATTAAAAAATGGCGTTTTTCTCTGGCGCTTCTTAGAGACTTAAAGCATTAGTGTTTTTCATGACAAGACAAACCAAAAGATAACCAAATCAAAACTCCACCAAAAGTTCCAATAAAAACTATATCAGCATCAGCAGCATCATGTACCCTGCTGCATGGCATTGGCGATTGTGGTCCTCCATATGAATCTATCTCTTGTCGCTGCAAATACATCTTCCACCCTCTCTGTCCTCAGTCACCCTGCAAGTCTGTCCAATATTTTCTCCCTGGGTCTACCTGGCGTTCTCTTTCCCTCCAGCTTTCCTGTTGTGACCAGGTTATCTAATATCTCTTTCCTCATAAAATGTCATATATATGTATAAATGTTGTTTGTCTTTTTCTTTTCTTTATAAATGATCTTGTTTCTGCCTCCTTCAAGACTGTTTCGTTTGTTTTCTTTGCTGTCCATGGAACCCTCAACATTCTTCTTAGAAACCACATTTCAGTTGCCTCAATTTGGTTCTGACTTTGCATGTTGACTGTCCATGCCTCATTACCATACAACAATATCGGTTCTATAGAACACTCAAGAACTCTTTTTCTGGTGTTAATTGATAGGTGTTTTTATACCAGCAAACTGAAACAAAACTTCTAAACAGAGCGTACAATTTTCCATATTCACACGATTAGAATACCATCATAAAAGTTACACATATGTCACAAGAAAAATTAACGTGTAGAGAGAACATCAACTTAAAGGATAAAGAAGACTAAAACAAAAAAATTCTTAAGGGGTAAAGAAGATTAAAACAAAAACAACTGCGTCTATTGAATCAGAACAGGCACCACTGAACATGAATGAAAAGATAAGGGATAAGCATGGAGTCTCCTCATGCTGGTGGTCTCAATGCGACTTGGCATTAATATTTCAAGGCTCCTGAAACAAGAACGACTATAGACTATACCTGTATTTGATAATTAATGAGCCAAAAGTGATGAGTGGCTTGAAGGCAAGATCAATGAGAAGCCATAGAAAATGTAAGTCACAGCCAACAGATCTGTTCCTTTCCTGAAGACCATTCTCACTTGTAACCATAAGATGTCGTCAATAGTGTATTCAGCGTAAGAGGAAATTAGTAATGGCCGCATTAGCTCAGATGGTTAGAGCACAATACTGATAACTCAGGCACGGCTGTGCAAAACTGGCCAAATCGTTCTCTTTAGTTTACCTGCGGATGGCAGCTGTAGGCCTTCAAAGCCTGGCATTCCAGAGTGGGGAAAGGGGTGGGATGCAGGGTCAAGACGGGGTCACGGCAGTAGCTGCGGATGAATCCCTTCTTTGTCTGTATTAAAATTGTCATTTCACCCCCTCTTCTCCTGTCTGTAGACACGGAACCTAAGATATCTGGATGTTGATTTTTTGTGATTTACAAGTTTGTTCTAAGTGCCCGCGTTACAACTAAGAATTAGAATTTGTACCGTTGGCTGAAGTTTGCAATCTACAAACTTTTGCAGTCACTGTGTGTTCAGCTGCTGTGCTTTTTGGTTAAAACGTGTATTCTTCACGTGTTGAAACTTCTTATTCCACTGATGCTGATTTTTTGTCCCCCCCCCCCCCCCCCCCCCCTTTTTTTTTTTTTTTTTTTCCTTTTCTCATCCTTTTGTTCTCGTTTTATTTCATCTATTTATTTATTTATTTTTTGCGTTGACTTGGAGACTGGTTTCCAAATATATATGTGATGATGAAGTATTGATGTGTATGAAGTTAAGTGAAAGTTTAAGGATAAGTTACTCACTATAATCTGCTTTGAACATCACATCATTCAGTCTTGTACTCAGAGCACTGTTGTGAGAGAACTGAACAGTTTTGTTGTTTTGATCGTAGTTCTTTCCTTAATTATTAGTGTTAAGTGTTGTGCGTAGAATTGAACAATGGCTGTTGTTTATGAACACACTGCAATTTTGCATAATGAGAGACTTCAGTCTTTGTGTCGAGCATGTGGTGGGCGTTCCAGCAAAAAAAAAAAAAAAGCAAAGCCTAGGGCTCCCATTCTCTGTCAGTATGTGCTCAAAGTGCTATGCATGGCTGAGAAAACTGAAGATGTCGTCTGTTCCATCGAAAACAATAATGAAAACCAGTCTGTCTGATGTGGAAAAGGTGGCACCGATGTGGGTTAACTTTGATGCAGCCTTGTCTGTTCACCAGTGTTCCGTTTGCTCCGTGTTTGTCAGTCAAACAAAGGGAGGAAGGCCAGCCAAGAGAAAGAGAAGCTCACAACAAATTGACTGACATGTTCAGTTGAGTGTACACTATTCCTTACTGTGTTAAAATTTCAACCTGCATTCAGCACGCACCCAGCAGTGTGTGATGACCAACCTCTTGACCCCAATTCAGTGGAGTAATTAAAACGTGCGCCTCTCCTCCAGGTTCAGGTCGAAAACTTTCAAGTAAGTGGAGGTGCACGCTGGCATGCTGTAGTTTGTGTGGCATGTTGTTCTGTGTGCATGAAAACTGTCAGGACTGCAATAACAGCGGTTTAAAACAGCAAAATTTTGTGAAATCGGAAATTATCCGTCTCCGTACTTGTGATTGTGCATGTATTTGAACTAACACTGCAGTCTGCTTTGCCAGTCAAACTTATTCGTTTTTGGTGTCATTTTAAAGCTCGTGGATCTGGCCATCCAGCTATCTACAATACACTCTAGTTTGGCAAAAGCGCTTTAAAAAATGTAGCATTTAACGTCATACCCATTTCCCCCAGTTAAACACCAGATGTCAGCTATGGCTGCTGACAGGCGATATATAAACAATCTGCCCAGGGAAGGCAGGCATCATGGTCGGGTCACGCATAGGTCAGCGCACTCAGCTCAGCAACTAAAGGGAAGGGTTGGAACAGCAGTGCAGGGGTCATGGGTTCCATGCTCAGATGGGTCACAAGTGGGTTATTGTTTTTGTTTTGTTGTTAGATACAATGCTGGTATAAAATAAGTTAGGTGAAACGTAGGCTAGGTGGGACCTCAGGACCTGGCCAGCTCATGACTTTACTGTATTTGCAGGCTTCAGGCTCGTATCATGATCACCATACACATGGCACCTGTCACGTTAGTGCTTATGGAATTCGTTCCGAGCAAGGAAACACCATCTTGAGAAACTGAAACTGAAACTGAAAGTAGTCATCAAAGGGGTTTCAATGAGACTACTTTGTCTTTGGGACGGCAACTACAGTGGAGTCCATTAATAACGACAACTGTAATAACGAGAACACTGTAGTAACGAGACATTTTTCAATCCCCGTTTTTTTATCCTTCTTAATCTTTAAGAATAAACCATTGGGTTTAACGAGAGTTAGTGGATAATCATCTCGGTAATAACGAGAGATTTTCTATCCTTCCTGGTCACAAAAGTTCTCGCCACTCGCCCCACCCCCACCTCGTCGTCAAGTTCCCTGTAGGGCACATCTCGTGGTGGCCGGTAACAAAGAAAAACAACGAAAGGCGCTTCCTTGTGCGGTGTGTAATCAAGGGACACTATCGATTAATTATGAACACATCGACGGTGCCGGTGCCAAGATTATTTCCCTTTGTTTCCCTTGGTAAATTCGTCATTTGGGAATAACGAGAACTCGGCAATAGCGAGAAAATGTGCCTGGGCCGTCCGCTCTCGCTATAACAGAGTTTCACTGTACTTCAGTTTGTATTAAACGCAATATTAAGATTTCAGAATTTGTTTAGAGTTGGATTTATCACCTTCAGATTGCCCAAGCCTGTACAAAACTCTATGCACTGACAAAGTCTTGAAATTGGGAATGGGAAGAGGGACTCAAGAAACACTAAACTGACACTACCCACAATGATGGAAACATTAAGATGGACAGTGAACAGACCTTTCTTTTTTATATCATGGCAAGCTGGGATTGAACTCGACATTTCAGATCTTGAGTCCAGGGCTCTATTGAAAGAGCCAGCCCACGTGAAAATAAACGTAAAAGAAATGTCAGTATGTCTTGACTCTCTCTCTCTCTCTCTCTCTCTCTCTCTTATCTTGACTGCCATTGTTATTCGTTGGATCCAAACGTCTTCAAATTCAACCAAACAAAATAAATAAATAATTTTTTTAAAAACGTATGTAAATGTATCTTAAAAAAAAAAGACACTGATCCAATCGCAGATAAGAAATTAAGTTTGACACATATTTATTTTGCTTATAAAAGCTTCAGAATTAAGGACAGAACTTTGACTCGTGCTCGAAACGTTCAACATAATTCTTGTCTTTCTCACTGAACGATTCTGCTCCATCTCAAAATGAAGTTAGCACCAATTTTCAGTCTGATCTTTCTCGTTACGGTTGTCAAGTGTTCCAAGATTCCTCGAATGACTCAACAACCTGGATGCCAGTATGAGGGCAAGTGGTACCCTGAAGGACATTTCCAGGCGGACCCTTGCAACCCTTGCGATTGTCACAATGGGCGAGTGTCTTGTGCCATCGTGGACTGTCCCATGCTTCATTGTGTGGACCCTAAGTATTATCCTGACCAGTGCTGCCCGTCCTGTTCTAATGGTAAGAGTTTATTTTGTTTCGGTAATGATAAAGGTTTTCTCCAAGATTTTAACAAATAACGAGTGGTCATCGGATAGTGAGGTATTGGAAACCTCAATTGCTCTCAGGACCAGCCTTGAAAGAGTGGTTCTCGTCTAATCTACCCAAGTGCTCAAACCTTACCCGTACCTACAGAGGGTTGGGTACCCATACACATACGGGTGGACCAGGGTCTTCTCTTAAACGAGGACACCTCACAAGTCTAGCTACCATCAATTTAGCAACTGCGCCCTTGTCTTTCTGTCTCTGATCACTTTGGTTATCTCCTTTTCTTTCTTTGCAGCCCTTTCACGTGCATTTTCCCCAGATATTCTTCCTCTGTCATCTTTAAAATATGTGTTTGTCTAATGCACTCTGCTGGGTGTGTTGTGAGATTACAAACACTAGGAATATACACTCAAGGCCCATCCTAATATACTGTCAACTTGGCTTTTACTATGTTCTTTCATTTCGTTGTGTATATGTAATCATACGTATGTGGTCATGTACATAGGGCTTCCTCCATTCTACTTTCATACTGCATGGTGAGGTTGATGGAAAAAAAATATAGATATAGTTTCAATGATATTTTACATACTTAAATCTAGGGTTGATAAACTGAATGAAATGGCTGGCACCTTAAGCAAAACCAAGCATATCACCCTTAAGTTGAGTTCAGCTGAGTTATGCTGATTTAAGCTGAGTTGAGCTGAGCTGAGTTTAGTTTAGTTTAGTTTAGTTTAGTTTAGCTTGGTTTAGTTTAGTTTAGTTTAGTTTAGTTTAGTTTAGTTTAGTTTAGTTTAGTTTAGTTTCGTTTCGTTTCGTTTCCTTTCGTTTCCTTTCATTTCCTTTCGTTTCCTTTCGTTTAGTTTACTTTAGTTGAATATCTCAACTGAGTTTGTGTACCGGATGTTTAACGTGTTTGCGGGTTGAAATAATCTCTTTAATTTTATCATTTCTTTACAGCACTAAAGTCACATAAAAGTCACACTGATGTCAGTTCAGTCTTCTGGAAAAGCAACCAGAAGATTGAGAACTGCCTCAGAAGTTTTGAGGGACGTCTCCATCAGATCCTTAGAATGTATTGGTGTTCGAACACCATGTCTCCAACAAAGAAGTGAGAAGATGCACGAGTATAAACAACGTCGTGAAGGAAGTAAAACAGATATTGGAAGTGGCTGGGCCACGTCATGTGGATGACCAATACCATACATCCACACACTGCCCTCAGATTGGTGCCACCAGTGAAAAGGTAGAGAGGCAGGCCACTGGGCACATGGAGAATAATTATACAGGAGGAGATATAGACAGTAGGCAAGACTTTAAGTGAAGTCAGCTGGCTTGCTCAGGACCCAGATGGCAGGAGAAGATCAGCAGGCGTCTTGTGCTCCATCCACAGCTGAGACGATAAAGTAAGCAAGTTCAAGTTCATATTACGTATAGCCCAGCCGACTACTAGAGCCATATCAGGGCTAACACCACGTCAGAAACGACAAACAGGTTAAGATAAAAGACAACAGTTAAAAACCATGCTCACTGTTAACAAGTATAAAATGCAATTAAAGAAAAACATATCCAGACGTAAAATCATTTCGGGTGAAATCTAATGATTTCTTGTAAAAACTGGAAATTTGCATCAGGAGGGACGTCTTGGAGGAGGATCCTTAAGGAGTTCGCCATGTAGTGCTTATGTATCACATCGTACAAGTTCCAGCAAACAAGAAGGAGGTGTCTGATGCTCAGTGGCTCGTCACATATAAAGTTAGCAAGTAAAAGTCGTGTTAAGTGGTATCGACTGAGTTCAAATCAAGGTTCAGTGAAATAATGTTCCTGTATCCTGTTAAGGCTTATGCCACAGACCAGAGACATCAGCAAAAAAGACAGAAACTGGTTCACAGATCGTCCCTCCTCCTAGCGACAATGAAGTGAACAGAATGTTCCAATGTATTGTGTGGGCAACCAATCTAATTTGGAAAATTATTGGTAGCCAAACAACATGACCATCGAGTTCAAATTAGATTGTGTTCAAACATGATTATTAGTGATGGAGGTTTAGTGGTTATTTAGGGAAAAGCTAGTTTAGATTGTTACTATTAATTAGTCAAAACTAAAGCATCGACTCTTAGAATGTTGGCTGCCTGCACTGCTCTCAGGGTCTCTGTCCTCCACATCTGTCTTTCCTCGCGCAGCTTATTAGTTGTACAAACAGTGATAGTAGTAGTAAAATAATAGTAATAGTATTTAAAGCCCAGCCGACAGCTCAGAGCTATATCGTGACCTATAGCAATCTCAGACACAATATTCTCAAACACAACATATGTAAATACACTGATGACACGGGCAAAAAGAAAACCAGGAAAAGAAAAGTAAGTACACATACCATTGCACTCATGCAAATGATATAATGTTATGCTCCTGGCGCTGGTTTTTCGCCTATCAGTCACACAAGTAACATAACTCTTGAGAGTCACGGAGTTATCTCCCATGTAGAATTTCTCAAACCCAACACATTTGCGCTACCCACTCAGCCACAAAGCATATAGTGGTAAGCTCAGAACATGCGCAAACTGTGTTGGGTTTGAGAAATTCTACATGGGAGATAACTCCGTGACTCTCAAGAGTTATGTTACTTAGTTGATTTTTAAAAATTCTCCCTGCTTCCTTCTTATTTCCTTTGGTATTAAATCACCACAAGGATAAAACAAAAGCCAAACAAACAACAAACAACAACAGCTGAATACAGATGCATGAACATAACAAGTACAAAAAACATAATGAAAACTGTCCTACAGCACTTAGAATTACCACTAAGCAGTCCACATTTCCATCGTGCTCAAAATACAACTCATACATGTACTCATTAATCAGTCCCAACAGACAGAGAGTGTACAAGGCTATTTATGGAATACATACAGATGAATGGACCAGCAGGTAAACAATGTGTGCAAGTGATGACAGAAAGCCAAGGAGCAAAGCAGGAACAAACAGAGTGACAGAAAAGAGGAAACTTCTGGCACAGATTTCCGGATGGTGGGATACAATTCACACTGATGAAGCCCTGGCATCCCCACAGGGTGCAAGGGGTGAATAAAATGCTTGGACCAGTAGGAAGTTGTGCTGTGTACACTATGTCTGAAATGAGATAACATCTGTTAAAATGAACGAACATGAAGACTTCGGAAAAAAAACCAATTGCTCTCGTAATCTGGCCATTGCTCTTAACTTTGTTATTCAAAAACAGAAGATTATTTGAAAGTATAAAGCAATCAGCTGAACAGTGAACACGGTGTTCAATATTTTGATGGCCACGAATACAAAAGAAAACATTTCAAGAACTTCTTCCTAAAACAAAGGAATGAACGAATACACACACATACACATAACACACGCACATACATACACAACCAACCAAACAAACGAATAAATAAATAAATTTATTAATTAATTAATGAATAAATTAAATTAATTAATACATGAATGAATAAGTAAATAAATAAATAAACATATAGAGAAAGAAGAATGAAAAGAAAGAAGAACGAAAGAAAGAAAGAGAGAAAGAAAGAAAGAAAAAAGAAAGAAAAGAAAGAAAGAAAAAGAAAGAAAGAAAATAAATAAGTTCATAAAAACATAGACACTTGAGACTGAAGAGTTAAAGAGTTGCAACCAGTGGCAAAAAACTCTGAGTACAGCTAGACAGCAGAAGGTCTTCACAGGAAAAGCCACCCTCATGCAAAGTGTTTGGGCCCTGAACGCCTCACATTCAGACAGGGCAGGTGGGATCCAAAGCATGTCTCCTGGATGCCCTTCTACTGTCACCATTCTTGTCCTCCACCTCAATTCAAACCCACACCTTCAAGGTGGTCGGGCGCCTCAAGGCCATGTCATCATGGAGGCGAATGTTTTTTTTTAAACACTAAGCTATGGACAGCTTTAAGCCTCTTGAAGTCCACTTTTGTTTCTCCCGACCAGATCCAGCTGGGTCTCTTTTCAGCTACTTCTGCCATTGCCTTTAATTAAGGCTCTGGTCCTCTCCTTCCCAGTGCGGGCCTCAGTAGCTCAGTTGGTTTGAGCGTCGGATTCACATGCTAATAGTTGTGGGTTCGAATCCCGGGGGTGCGCTCATTAAAACTACCCTTCTCGCTGTCCTATCTTAGCATCACTGTTGTTCTGATAGCGTCAGTATAAGATTAGATAGGTCCCCCTTCCCCCATTTCCCTGAGGTGGGTGTTGACGTAAAAACCGAACCAAATCAATCAAAATGCTTCCCAGAAATCAAAGCTGTTCCAGAAACATCAGATCATAGGCAGATGTGCCTATCAGTTCCTCTCGATTCAACCTCAATGGCGAAGACTTTGGGCTTGGAAGCCAAATCGCCTACAGTTGCTAGCGAGACTGGCATACTTTTCAGTCATGTAGATACAGGCTTCTTCCATTCTACTTTCACACTGCACAGTGAGATCGATGACAAGCCTATATAACCACGCTCTTCAGAAACTGTATTATGGTTTGATATTGTTTTCAGGTCAAAACTGTCGGACGCCCAATGGCAAGATCCTCTCAGCAGGACAGACGGATTCAGCTTGATGATGGTACCACCTGCGTTTGTCCAGCACAAGGAGCAGGACCTGAGTTCATGTCCACCAACGACGCCATGTGTTACGAAGCACCAGCTCTCAGCTAATCGATTTCTGATATGAAACTTTGTGTAGATTTCCTTTCGTCTCCCCTTTGCTTACTAACGTCGATAAGAATGAAATAAAGATAGAACACGTTATATGATTTCGTCTCTCCTTTGCTCAACTCTGTCATTCGGAAAGAAGCTGACTTACAACATGATGTCATATCGTCTCCGCTTTGTTCAGTTCTGTCACTAGGAATAAAACGAGCATCAAATGAAATAAACCTACAGCTAGTGTTGTTTTTATTTAACCCCTTGACTCCCGTACCCTGTCCACCAGCATCCTCATTGCCAACCATGTTAGCGAAGCAAAAACTTAACCCTTTGACTCCCCCACCCTGTCCATTAGCATCCTGCATTGCCAACCATGCTAGCAAAGCAGAAACTTCACCCTTTGATTCTCTCACCCTATCCACCACGCTTCCTGCAGGAAGCTGGTGGATAGGGTGAGGGAATCAAAGGGTTAAGTTTTGCAGTTGGTGGATAGGGTGCGGAGTCAAAGGGTTAAAGCCCAGCCGACTGCATAGAGCCATATCAGGGCTACTGGCTATAACCATTTCAAAACATACTACTTCAACAAGAAAAAAAAAGAAAAAGAAATGAAGAACACATATCAAAGCATCTGTGCACATAATGTAAGGAAAATGCCCGTGACGTTGCATCACTCCGTCCAATTTATCACACTGGGGATTTAAAAAAAACATCCTGAATACAAATGTGAACATAACTAAGGACACTAAAGTATATATAAAAACGGGACTAAATTATCTAAAATTGCTTCTGCATATCTCACTTCCCTAGAGCCAAAATTGCACGTTATACATGTACCCAATTATCAATCCTAAGAGAACGTACATAAGACTTTATGGAACACATACAGGTAATGGACCAGCAAGGCAGAAGATGACAGGAAGAAATGACAGAAAGCGAAGGAACAAGGGAGAAAACAAAAACAATGACAGAAAACAGGGCATTTCTAGCACAGAATTTCCAGGTGGGGATACGGTTATACTGAAAGAGCCTCTGGCATCCCCCACGGGGAGGGGGTGGATCAAACTTGACATGAAGCGAGAACATTGATAGACTATGACAACAATTATGAAAATATTCTGAGAAGTTCTGAGAAAATGCTCTTCACACATTTTCATGACAAAGTGCTATTTTGAGGCACTTTGTTTTTGACTTGTGTCATCTTGATCTTAGTGAAGTTGGCTTCAACGCACTGGGACGATGACGACAGACAGAGTAGACGGGCGCCGCTCTCGTGGTGCTGGCCCGGAAAAAGTTGAGGTCTCTGACATCTCGCTCCCCTACGAGCTCAAGGTTATGGAACCATCTAGGTAGGACCTCAGGACCTGGACAGCTATTGGGTTTATGTCCTGGCTTAAGGCGTGTGCCATGATCATTCTGGATTTTCTCCATTACATGGCACCTGTGATGATATCGCATATGGAATTCATTCTGAGCGCAGAGACGTCATCTTGAGAAATTGAAACTGAACGTGAAAATGGAACTTGATGTTAGTGCCATGACGTCCAAATTTAAGCATTCACAACTTGTCAGGATCCACACCATATACCTAGGTGTGTAAAAATACTTCATTATACAACTGACAAATTAATGCCAACACATTTTGGTCACACACACACACACACACATTATACACACACACTACACATACACGCACACCACATACACAGACATACACATATGCATACATACACACACATACACAAACACACGTACACACACACTTACCTACACACACACACACGCACGCGCGCACACTTACACACGCACATAAACAACACACACACGTACTACACGCACACATACATACAGATACATACACACACACGCACACACACATACACACCATACACACACACATACACACGCACACATACACACACACATACACACACACAACACACACACACACACACACACACACACACACAACATAACCTGTCAGTGTGAAACACTCTCCCTTTCTTTTAAAGAGAAAAATTAAACAAAACAAAAAGAAGAAGAAAAAGAAAAGAAGGAAAGAAAGAAAATGATATAAAACAAATAGCACGTTTTGATCCATCAGCCAGCAATACAGATAAAATATCTCATACAAACTGAACCTAATTGTAGAGTTATGGTCCCTGTTGTCATACATTTCATATCAGCCAAGGAGAATTGAGGAGACTGCCGTTGAGGATAGCTGGGGGAAATAACGTCTCTCCAACACAGAAATTTTCAAATGCCTGAATGACCACTTCCAACTTCTTTTTGTCATTTTCTTCTTCAAAATGAAATCCATCAAAAATATCCATTGCTTCTTCCCCTACTGTAGCAAGGAAGACGGCACATTGGAATTCGTTTTCCTCTTTATTCAGTCTTGTTGCAATTGCGTAGTTTTCAAACTGTCGCCTGAATTTTTTCCAATTTTGCGCAAGATTGTTACTTTCAACGTTCAGTTTCGACGGTAATGGAACATTAGCCGTGCATTGCCGTTGATTTGCCATATCAAATGTTTCTTTTCAACTTCTTCTAAAATCGTGTAAAACAATCAGATAGAAATCACAACTATCTAAAATCCAGATCTAGATCTAGATCCAAGACGTCCGTTGAATGTGAACAAATGGCGGACGGCTTCGTCGATCTGTACTGTTGTTAGACAGTTAGAAATTCATCACCGACCTTTCATTCCCGTTTCCACGTCTGTATGAACGAAAGAGACGTTATTTCCCCCAGCCATCCGTCAACGGCAGTCTCTTCAATTCTCCTTGGCTGATATGAAATGTATGACAACAGGGACCATAACTCTACACTAATATTATACAAGTTTCAGTTTCAGTTTCTCAAGATAACGTCTCCGATCTCGGAACGAATTCCATACGCACTAACGTCACAGGTGCCACGTGTATGGTGACCGTGGCACATGCCTTAAGCCTGCACATAAACCCATGAGCTGGCCAAGTCTTGAGGCCCTACCTAGACTATGTTTTACCATACCGTATGGTATTTCATTAGCCTACCACTGAAATAATCTTGGTACATGTAAATGACATGGGTATGTGTGTATCTTACCTTCAAATTAGATTTGATTTTATCAAGATTTTGCGCTATATAAATATTGTAATTATTATTATTATTATTATAAAAGAAGGAACATATATATATATATATGAAGTAAATAAATAAATGATTAAAGGTCTGAATTACAACACAGCTAGCTATTCTGTATAAACTCGTCTGACATGACAGACCCCCCCCCTCCCCCCACCCCCCGCTACTCAATGCCCAAATGCTCAGAGATCTATCAACTAGGTGAAGCCAATATTTTCTTAATCATAGATAGGTAAGTGAGTAAGTAAGTAAGTAGGTAAGCAAGCAAGTAAGTAAACAAGCAAGTAAGTGATGAGTAATTGAATAAGAAGTAAGCAGGTGAATAAATACAAAGTATGTGGATAAATAAACAGGTAAGAGATGAAAATAACAAATAACAGTAAATACATGCATATATCCACATGTCCGCACACAGACATATACACATACATACCACCCATATCGACAGCATGATGGCCGACAACAACGGCTACAACAACAGCGACAACAACATCAACAACACCAGCAAAGAGGAGACACCCATATATACATATCATGACAAAGTTACAGACATATCTGGATAACGATCAACAAACATCCCACAAACACACACACAGACGGTTTGGCAAACTTGCTTGTTCTTTGGTTGTCTGTTTCTTTTCTTCACTTTTCCTTTATCTCTGTTCCAGGAAAAGCCCAAATACTTTCCATTCCACGCTGTAAGAGTCTGTGCAGTGTTACTTTTGAGATGATACCAATGTTGGTCTGATTAGTGATAGCTCTTGTTTTTCCTTTCATAGTGGATTTCCGGCCACTTCCTGTATCTATTCCTGTTTGGTAAGACGTTCAATGGTATGACTCCTCACATTTTGTTCACGAAGATATGATTTGAAGCGTCTAAGGACCTCAGACTTTCCCAGAAGGAGAATTTTGTTGTAGTGGCATTGCCTGCAAGTTTATCGGCCCGTTCATTTCCCTTAACACCAGCGTGTCCAGGGCAGTAGATCCACCTGAGACTTTTCAGGTTGTTACTGTTCCATTGCTTTGTGCCATTCTGGAGTCCCTACTCCATTTTGCACTTTTTGTAGTAGATTCATTGAGTCAGTCAGGATGAAGGCTTAGCTTTCTTTCATGTCGTTATCCAGTGAGGTTAGCCATTGTAGTGCGCATGTCATACAAACAACCTGTCAGTCGTCATATAACTACACACACTTCATCTCATCTGAAGAAGAGCATGTACCAGGACCACACACTTACTATGTGTTGTAGGTGGAATAAAAGAGAGGAAAAACAGCTGGGAAAGGAGAAAATCTACCAAGCTTGAAGATCTTTTTCCAGCTTGTGATCAACGGGCCACCACATCCCCAATTTATCCAGTATTTGACATCAATACATGGGAAGCCTGGATAACTGAAAGTCTGATTGCATGTGTTTGTCTGGGTGTGCCTGTTTGTGAAGGAAAGATAGAGGATGACACCTTGGGTCAAGGGTCAAAAACATACATACATTGCGCTCACTCATACACACACGCCTACATAGACACTCACACATATATAGACAAACTGAAATGTGACTGGACATAGAAGAGCCACAAGCAATGAATCTATGAAATTTGGAAATACAGTACCTCTGAAAGAGTCATGTTTTGATGTGTTTCTTGAAAGTAAGCAAACACGCAACTGCCCAAAACACAGGATTTCTTTTCACATGTAGAAAAAAGCTGACATATGGTTAAGAGAGAAGCTCTTGAGATCTGAGAGCTTTAGGCAGAAGGACATCTGACACATATGTAGGCATGGTATTCAAATTTAAATATGAAAGCAGAGTGTGGGTATTTGTATTCAATTCTTGCTTTGACTGGAAGCCAGTGTAGCTTTTGCACGAGTGCTTTTGTACTGCACCGTTTGCTCTCCCATAAGACAAGTCAAGCTGCACTGTTTTGAATTCGTTGGGGTTTGGACAGATTATGAGGAAATTTCGTTGACAGAGAGTTACAGTAGTCTCGTATGGATAGAATGAAAGATACACACAGCTTGTTTGTGGCATCTGCAGAAAAATGGTTGTGTTTTGCTTACCCTACATGTTGGAGATACAGGACTTGCCCAGGTAATTAATACTAACTTCCATGGACATGATGGTAAAACAATTTTTTTTCTTTTTTTTTTTTCCATGGACATAGATTTATCAAGAAACAAAATTCCTTGCAGATTCGCTGAAGGTCATGGTACAGTCTTGAGATAACCATGGACTTTGAGGTTTGTTTTACACTGAATTTCTTTCTAGGCTTTTAATTGAAGAAATAAATCTGAATCTTTTCTACCAGCACATCCATGTTAATAAGGTTTGTAAGTAAGCATAACGTGGCGTTGTGTAGCATAGCGCTGCGTTCACAGATGCTTTGTTACTGCTGCTGTTGGAAGAAAAGTGTTTATGTGTGCATGTTTGTTTATGCTTAAGTGTGTACTAGTGTGTGTGCTTGTGTGACTATTATTTGTATGTGAAGACCATACTCTGAACAATCCATCACTCTTTCTAAACTCTCTTTCAACATGTTTATTCATACATAGACAACAAGCATTATCACAAACACATCCCTTCTCTCATGTTCAAACTGCAATCATTCTTTTGTATTCTTCCAATGCCATACCATCAAATACACATCCATATCAATGAATTTCTGTACACTCACATCATTAGATTGTTCACAACTTTGTCCTATATAATATATCAAAAAAAACCCCCAGCATTTCACACTTGCAAAAGGAATGTTTATATTCATTAACATAATCATTTTGCTTATTTCTCCACAAATATTAAACATAACCTTGAAAGCAGTAATTCTTGATATAGTTTATCCACTCTCATACAAACAGAATGGTTTAAAATTCTATGTCATGCCTGTCATCGTAATATACATTAATGGACAAGTGTTGAATTCCTGAACCAACATTGATTTTGATTGAACTCAAATTCCAATGTCAACTGCTGGCAAAAATCAAGAAAAGAAATCTGAAATACATTGGCCATACAGTCTGCAACACCAAAATATCCCTAATGACAACGGCTCTGCAAAGAAAAGTTGCGGCCAAAGGAAATTTGGGCAGACCACTTTCCTCCAATATGAACATCATCAGCAGTCTGAGGGTCTGCAAAGTAGCACAGTGAAGTTAGAACAGGGGGAATGAAGGTGAATTGTTGTAATGTCTACTGCAGCAGCTACCGCTGGACTTGATGATGCCTACAGGTGACAGATGACTGTCAACTATGACCATTCATAAAAAAATATACTATGCCAAAACTGTGAAACGAACACTGAACAAGTTACCTTTTCAATGTTATTATTCACAAGTGTTCTTACTTTTGATGTGCTGGAATGTTCTACTGTCAGACTGTCTCAGCTCTCCTTGGTCACTCTAGTCTGTGGCCATGCGGACGAGTGTTTGGTATATATACTGTTGAGAGATGGCACCTTTTTCAGGGTTTGCGGTTTTATGATGCCTTTTTCAGGGCTTGTGGTTTCAACCTTCTAGGGTTACTCTTATTTCTCCTTCTTTTTTCTTAGTTTCTTTTCTTTTTTGTGATCTGTTAGTTCAATCTGTTAGAGTTCCAGGTTGAAAACACATGGGTCACGGGCAGGACACAGACTTGTCTTGTTTGGTCCATTAGCTCATTAGCCCATTGTTACAGTGCCATGCGCTAATGCAGGGTTTGTGTGTTCTACTGTCTGGCGGGCCACACCACATTTTTACGTGAATTGACTGGTTGTTTCGACAGAGATGTGGACTCAAAATCTCGTATATCTCAAGTTCAATCCCAGCCAGCAACAGTAAAAAAACAGGCCTGTTTGCTGCCCATCATATTTCCATTCTTCTGGTGGTGTCAGCACAGTGTTTGTTGAACCACTCCCACCTCATCCACTTCAAGACCTTGCAAGCGCATGGGGTTTTGCAAACCCTCAAAGAGTCTGCCGAATAACTGACAGCAGATTTGGGTGGAGCACATGTGGAACTGTCCAAGTGCGATGAATCCTCTCAAACAAGTTCCAAATTCCGTTTCCAAAGCTTCCTTTTTTTCTTCTCAGATCTTAATTGGTCCATCAAACTTACTAGAACAATCAAAGCAAGAAAGAAAGAAAAGCATACACAAAAAAAGACACAAAATAAAACTTCAGTCAGCAAAAGTGGAGAACTGCACAGTCTGCAGCAACTGCCACAGTGACTGCACAGAATAATCTGCCCAACTGCTGAGCATCACAATCAAAGAACATCTGCTCACTGCAAGAGCTTCATTCACGCAGAAAATACTGTAAACAAACACCAAATCTCATTGCAAACCATTGCAATCCCAGCTAATGAAAACTATACCTCAGCAAACAAAAATCAGTGAATCCATATAAATGATGGAAAAGGGGAACTGTTACTCAATGAGATGTTGGATACAGGCTGTATACCATGAAAAGGGGACCATCACTCAACAGAGATGTTCAAAACAGATTCCATCTACTCCACTGACAACTATTCTGCTAATACGATCTAAGACCAAACTCCATGATGAAAGCTTGAAGATCTTACAGTGGAACATTACACCTGACAAGCGCTCAACATAGCACCAAAAATTAATGAAGGGCAGTTAAAAACAATGACTTTGCAACGGTACTCAGTTGATTATAACTTTATACTCGGATCTGAAATGTGACAAATGTATTTAAATGGAAAAACACAAAATGTATTGAATATGGAGATAAAATATGAAAATCAATGCTGAAATCCATACTGGAAACTGAACAAATGTATAATACTTCTCTAAGCATTTGATCATGTTAATCAATCATTATGGCAAATCGTGTAAGCAATGTTGTCACAAATAATTTGTTTGCTGTTGAATCTTTTTCCTACAGTATTCAGCATTTCATGTTTCCCACATAAATCAGAAGACAATGGCACTCAATCTATGAGTGCCCTGAACAAATTATTGAAATCAAAAATAGCCAGAACAGTAAGTAGTCCTGATGAGACTCTGCACTGGCCACCACTGCTACACAACCAAATGAACCCCAAGGTCAAACTGACTCTTTTGCCAACCTGCCCATGTGGTTATGAGGAACAGACAGCTTAATAAATATATTGTAACAATGTCATCTTTATCAAGTGGAGAGATAGGAGACATGGCCGACTACAACTTTTCTGACCACTAAGCACCATGGTATGTTGCAGGAACTGGAAAAAAACACACATTTATCACCGTTTCTGGTCCGATCATGTAGGCAGGAAATGACAGAACAACACTTGTTGAATTTTCAAAATCAATGTTTTTCTTCATTTTCAGATCACTACACTTTGATATAACATCTTATGTGTTTCTCTGATGAACATACAAAAAGGTAAACAAAGAGAAGACAAACGAAGCGGAGGGAGAGAGTTGGATACAAACGGATAAGAAATATTCTCACAAACATACATCATTTTCAATGATATAAATAAGATACCCAGAGTTTCAATTTTCAATAAACATGTTCCTGATAATTTGTTCCACTTTTGGAGTTCTTTCACACAAAGTTGATCTTTCAAACTGACCAAATTGTCATCAGCAAGTTTAATTTGTAAGTTTTCATAAGAGAGAGAGTGTATGTGTTTGTGTGTGTGTGTGTGTGTGTATGTGTGTGTGTGTGTATGTGCGTGCGTGTGTGCGTGCGTGCGTGCGTGCGTGTCTGGGTCTGGGTCTGGGTCTCTGTGTCTGTGTATGAGCAGTCATTGGTCCAAAATGTCATCAACCAGTTTAATTTGTAAGTTTTCTTGTGTGTGTATAATCACTGTCCCTTCACTGCAGTGTCTATGTTGCTGAAGACTCAGTCACTAAAGCTGGCGTCACTGCCTGAAGACTCTGCATCACTGTCATCATCAGCGTCTTTGCTGGGTCCATCAGCTGGTGGGGCTGGGGCATCAGGAGTGCTGTCAAAATGAACATGAGGAAAAACAATCAGAGGATAACTAGAGGAATATAAAGCTGATTGACATACAGCATAAAAGTTTGAATGTGTAACACACACACATACACACACGCACGCATACACACACACACACACACACACACATGAACTTGCGCACACACACAAACTTGTATACACACACATACACAGAAAGCCTTTACTAAATTTTTCTAGATAAGTATTTGACAAATGGTGTATTTTAATGCTTTGATTCATAAATAATGATTCCCAGGGTTAGTTTATTGTTTTACGGGTTGTGTTCACTAATTTAAATATCTGAAAAGAGGGAACCATCAAATTTTATCGCCACTGACTCCAAACTGACTCCAATCATCTGAATAACAAGATCCCATTCATGATCATAACCCTGTTATTTTTCAAGTGAACATAATCATCAGATGACACAACTTGCATGTCAAGCAAACACATGCACACGAAACAGGTGTCAACTTTCAGCCAACTGGCCATTTTCAAGCATATACAAAAGGCAATAAAGAACAATTATACACAAAACTTAAAGGCAATAAAGAACAATTGTACACAAAACTTAAAGGAACAAATAGTCAAAACTTCCTGATTTTTTCCTCAAGTTTTCTTATGTTCTTCATTGTCTTTTACGGTATGCCTGACAAAGGCCAGCTGGCCGAAAATTTGTCTTGTGTTGTGTATCAAATACATGTTCTGATTCCATTTTCCTATATTTGTGGTTTCTATTTGCTCCAATGCTGGCAGTCACTTTGAAAACAATTTCAACTTTCTGATATCTATGACTCACTCTAGTAAACTGGCGTCAAGTCCTTCAGCGCCCATCTTGCCCTTCACCACAGGTTCAGGTACACCCTGTAATACAAGACAGGTAAACATTAATCAGTAAACAATAACATTAAGTCAGTACACCCCTGTAATACAGGACAGGTAAACATTAATCAGTAAACAATAACATTAAGTCAGTACACCCTGAAATACATGACAGGTAAACATTAACCAGTAAATAATAACATTAAGTCAGTACACCCTGTAATACAAGACAGGTAAACATTAACCAGTAAATAATAACATTAAGTCAGTACACCCTGTAATACAAGACAGGTAAACATTAACCAGTAAATAATAACATTAAGTCAGTACACCCTGTAATACAGGACAGGTAAACATTAACCAGTAAATAATAACATTAAGTCAGTATACCCTGTAATACAGGACAGGTAAACATTAACCAGTAAATAATAATATTAAGTCAGAACACTCTGTAATACAAGACAGGTAAATATTAACCAGTAAATAATAACATTAAGTCAGTACACCCTGTAGTACAGGACAGGTAAACATTAACCAGTAAATAACATTAAGTCAGTACACACTGTAATACAGGACAGGTAAACATTAACAAGTAAATAATAACATTAAGTCAGTACACCCTGTAATACAGGACAGGTAAACATTAACCAGTAAATAATAACATTAAGTCAGTACACCCTGTAATACAGGACAGGTAAACATTAACCAGTCAATAAATAATAACATTAAGTCAGTACACCCTGTAATACAGGACAGGTAAACATTAACCAGTAAATAACAATAAGTCAGAACACCCTGTAATACAGGACAGGTAAACATTAACCAGTAAATGATAACATTAAGTCAGTACACCCCTATAATACAGGACAGGTAAACATTAACCAGTAAATAATAACATAAAATCAGTACACCCTGTAAGTGTAATACAGGACAGGTAAACATTAACCAGTAAATAATAACATTAAGTCAGTATACCCTGTAGTACAGGACAGGAAAACATTAATCAGTAAACAATAACATTAAGTCAGTACACCCTGTAATACAGGACAGGTAAACATTAACCAGTAAATATATAACATTAAGTCAGTACACCTGTATACAGGACAGGTAAACATTAACCAGTAAACAATAACATTAAGTCAGTACACCTGTAATACAGGACAGGTAAACATTAACCAGTAAATAATAACATTAAGTCAGTACACCCTGTAATACAGGACAGGTAAACATTAACCAGTAAATAATAACATTAAGTCAGTACACCTGTAATAACAGACAGGTAAACATTAACCAGTAAATAATAACATTAAGTCAGTACACCCTGTAATACAGGACAGGTAAACATTAACCAGTAAATAATAACATTAAGTCAGTACACCCTGTAATACAGGACAGGTAAACATTAACCAGTAAATAATAACATTAAGTCAGTACACCTGTAATACAGGACAGGTAAACATTAACCAGTAAATAATAACATTAAGTCAGTACACCCTGTAATACAGGACAGGTAAACATTAACCAGTAAATAAAACATTAAGTCAGTACACCCTGTAATACAGGACAGGTAAACATTAACCAGTAAATAATACATTAAGTCAGTACACCTGTAATACAGGACAGGTAAACATTAACCAGTAATAATAACATTAAGTCAGTACACCCTGTAATACAGGACAGGTAAACATTAACCAGTAAATAATAACATTAAGTCAGTACACCCTGTAATACAGGACAGGTAAACATTAACCAGTAAATAACATTAACCAGTAAATAAAATTAAGTCAGTACACCTGGTAATACAGGACAGGTAAACATTAACCAGTAAATAATAACATTAAGTCAGTAACCTGTAGTACAGGACAGAAAACATTAACCAGTAAACAATAACATTAAGTCAGTACACCCTGTAATACAGGACAGTAAACATTAACAGTAAATAATAACATTAAGTCAGTACACCTGTAATACAGGACAGGTAAACATTAACCAGTAAATAATAACATTAAGTCAGTACACTCTGTAAGTACAGGACAGTAATAAACCAAATCTATAACTCAGGTACAGAAAATTACAAAACAATACATTAAGTCAGTACACCCTGTAATACAGGACAGTAAACATTAACCAGTAAATAATAACATTACAGTCAGTACACACTGTAATACAGGACAGGTAAACATTAACCAGTAAAATAATAACATTAAATCAGTACAACCTGTAATACAGGACAGGTAAACATTAACCAGTCAATAAATAATAACATTAAGTCAGTACACCTGTAATACAGGACAGGTAAACATTAACCAGTAAATAATAACATTAAGTCAGTACACCCTGTAATACAGGACAGGTAAACATTAACCAGTAAATAATAACATTAAGTCAGTACACCCTGTAATACAGGACAGGTAAACAATTAACCAGTAAATAATAACATTAAGTCAGTACACCTGTAATACAGGACAGGTAAACATTAATGATTACCAGTAAATAATAACATTAAGTCAGTACACCCTGTAGTACAGGACAGGAAAACATTAATCAGTAAACAATAACATTAAGTCAGTACACCCTGTAATACAGGACAGGTAAACATTAACCAGTAAATAATAACATTAAGTCAGTACACCCTGTAATACAGGACAGGTAAACATTAACCAGTAAACAATAACATTAAGTCAGTACACCCTGTAATACAGGACAGGTAAACATTAACCAGTAAATAATAACATTAATCAGTACACACTGTAATACAGGACAGGTAAACATTAACCAGTAAAAATAACATTAAGTCAGTACACACTGTAATACAGGACAGGTAAACATTAACCAGTAAATAATAACATTAAGTCAGTACACCTGTAATACAGGACAGGTAAACATTAACCAGTAAATAATAACATTAAGTCAGTAACCCTGTAATACAGGACAGGTAAACATTAACCAGTAAACAATAACATTAAGTCAGTACACCCGTAATACAGGACAGGTAAACATTAACCAGTAAATAATAACATTAAGTCAGTACACCCTGTAGTACAGGACAGGTAAACATTAACCAGTAAATAATAACATTAAGTCAGTACACCCCTGTAAACAGGACAGGTAAACATTAACCAGTAAACAATAACATTAAGTCAGTACACCTGTAATACAGGACAGGTAAACATTAACCAGTAAATAATAACATTAAGTCAGTACACCCTGTAATACAGGACAGGTAAACATTAACCAGTAAACAATAACATTAAGTCAGTACACCCTGTAATACAGGACAGTAAACATTAACCAGTAAATAATAACATTAAGTCAGTACACCCTGTAATACAGGACAGGTAAACATTAACCAGTAAATAAATAATAACATTAAGTCAGTACACCCTGTAATACAGGACAGGTAAACATTAACCAATAAATAATAACATTAAGTCAGTACACCCTGTAATACAGGACAGGTAAACATTAACCAGTAAATAATAACATTAAGTCAGTACACCCTGTAATACAGGACAGGTAAACATTAAAACCAGTAAATAATAACATTAAGTCAGTACACCCTGTAATACAGGACAGGTAAACATTAACCAGTAAATAATAACATTAAGTCAGTACACCCTGTAATACAGGACAGGTAAACATTAAAACCAGTAAATAAATAATAACATTAAGTCAGTACACACTGTAATACAGGACAGATAAACATTAACCAGTAAATAAATAATAACATTAAGTCATCTTCTTCTTTTCCCTTCACACTGTGAACAGTCAATGGGGAACCACACAACACAACTATCCACCAGATTCTTTCCAGCTCTGTCAGCAGTGTGCCAAAGCATTAGTGTCTGCACACAGTGTCTCTATCCATTCTGCAATACTGTCAGTCCACTATTTTTTCTGTCTTCCCCTGCATCTCCCTCCCTCAACAATTCCCTGGAGGCCACTGGCTCTTGTTGCCATACCAACTAGCTTCTTTTTCTTAACTGAAGTCAGCAAATCTTCACATGGTCCAATATGCTGTTTGACGGTTTGGTGTACTTGTTCATTGGTGATATGATCAGTGTGTCTGGTGTTTAGTTAATCGCGAAAACACCTCATTTCCATGCCTTGCATTCATCTTTCCAAATCTGCTGTGAGGGTCCAAGTCGTGCGCGCATACAAAAAGATGGAATATACCAGTGCACGTAAGAGCCTGATGTTGTGTTTCAAGGAGAGGTTCTTATCCTTCCATTCAGTTCCAGCCTGAATGGTGCTGATGTTATTTTTGCTGCCCTCAAGTATTTCAACCACTTGATACATGGCAAATACTGCAACACATGCTGGTAACTTCGTGGTGAAGATTCTGTTCATGCTTAACACCATGGCACAACACTGATGAAACAAAACCACTGCCTCTCAAAAATGATGTTCCGTTTCATGTGGAAATATTGAACTCAGATGTACATATTGGTATGTGAATTATACACAAAATCAGCATTGCTACTGCAATACACAATACTGACAGCAGGATGTGGGGTTTGAGTCCCCCATCAGTCCAAAAATTGGTTGAAAGATTTTTTGGCCACAACTGGCTCCAACCCAGAGTTGAGTGAGCTATGGGCTCATTCAGAAGACTGGGATGACAAAGTCAAGTCTCATCCTCTTTACAGATGCTTCCTTGGGGAGTTGCACAAACTTCCTAACACCACAAGCGTCCGATCTCTCGGGCCTGGCTGATGCTGGGATATGTTGTAAAAGAAGGTGCGGAGTGTATCCTGTCACACAGTCTCAATTTAAAACGGAACTCCAAAGCATCATCGTTCTCATGTGAATGATCATTCTCATCATCACGATCAGCTTAGCACTGAGATCATTTTATCGAGATTCTGTAGCCATTCATGCCCTACTCTCTAAGCAACCTCCCTTTCTGTGGAATTTGACAGCCAAAGTGGACAGCATGGGTGTAGTGAAACAGGTCTTGTTTGTCTCACCTGTCGACGTCACAAGGTTCTGTGTTGGCCGCTGCACTCTTTCACACTGTCACCTACCTCCAAACAGCTCTGTCTCGACTTTCGTGGACAGCTTCTTCACTGTTTAAACCACTGGTGTTGGTTATGTTCTCGATGTATGAGACTGAAGGTCTGCTTTTCTTCCTTTTTGCCTCTGTTTTTCCTTGAAAAATAGTAGCCATGAGGTCTGTGTTCTTGCTACATGACATATGGCCAAAGTATTTTAGTCTTCTCTTGTTGATGTCTGCTAGTAACTTTCCAGTGGTTTGAAGTTCCTCCAGGACACTTTCAATAGTTCTTCTGTCTGTCCATTTCACACGTAGTAGTCTCTGATAAAACCACATCTCTGCTGCCTCAATTCTTTTGCCATCAGCTTTTCTGAGAGTCCAGGCTTCGCAGCCATAAATCATGGTTGGCCAAATCAAACAATTTAAAGGTTTAATTTCATTTTCAAACCATTTGGTATGCCTCTGTCTTTCCAGGTGGGACAGAAAAAAACAACAACCAACCAACCCAAACAAAAAACTAACAACAAAAACAAGGTAAAGGTTGTCCCACAAGCCCAGATCACAAAGCGGTGAGATCGTAAGTTTTCTCAGAGACAGCATTATGAAAGTAACACCCAATTCCATGCACAAAGCTTCTCTATGGGGTGGTTCACACCCAGGCTACATTGTGCTGTTAGGCTATAAGAGGGGTGTTGTACCTTTAGCAAAACAGGTGTAGTGGTTGTCAGAAATCTTAAAAATGCATGAACATGATCATATATGCACAAGTATACACACACACAGACACACGCAGCTCTAGACACACAGAGACACACACACACAGACAACATGCATCTACAGATCTATGTAAAAATCACTCACACACACACACACACACACACGCACACACACACACACACACACATACACATACACACACACACATACACACACACACACACACACACACAGACAACATGCTACAGATGTACAAATCACACACACACACACATACACACACACAACTGCCTATGTACAGAAGAAGACATGACGACAAAAAAGCAAGGTCAAGGGAAAGAATGACTGTATCCACTCACATATTGCAGCATTTTGAAATATTTGATGTAGCGTGGGTCCTTGGAGACAGGGTTGGCAGCCTTGACCTCTTCCTGGGGAGGTTCTGGCTCTGCTGGCGCCTGTACACACACAGTTCATGATATGATGAGAGAAAACGTTCACAATTAGACAAATCACACCTGTGACATCTAACTGGGGTTGCACCTCGCAGAAATGTCATCAGGAAAGGTTAAGTATACTGAAAGAGCTAGTCATTGTGTGAGTTTGCAATTTGTTGTGGAGGAGTTAATCACACTCAGGAAAGTCCATATGCACTCCCCTGAAATCTGCCAATGTGTGAGAGGATGATAAACATACACTAACATAGTTTTTGTACTTATAGAATTGTATATCGGTTTCCCTTGATAGGCAATAAGAGTAAACCATAATTGTAATCAAACAGGTGTAGTGATGTCCTTGTGTTGCTGCCATATCCTCTGACTCTTGCTTTGTGTCATTGTTTCTCTGGATAGCCAGGACATGTGGTTCAAGACCGTAATTATCACTTTGTACAGTGCAGGCCTGGAGAAAACATGGGCAGAAAATTGGCCGGCAGCAGTCTTGGGTAGCAATCATCATCATCATGTTGAGCTTGCTTGGCTATCCATGACACGTTTCTTCCATCCTTCTCTGTCAGACACTGCAGTAAGTAGTTCATCATACTGACAGCCCGTATCATCCATCAGTTGGTCTATGAAGGTCTTCTTTGGACATCCTGGTATTTGTTTGCAGTGGCTGGGTCTCCATAGTAGAACATCCCCCACCAGTTCTTCTTTGCTAAGCCAGCAGTGTCCTGCGAAGCGCAGTCTTTGTTGACGTATTGATTTACTGATTGATGGAATCTTACCATATAACTCTTTGTTAGTTGGATGTTCTCTCCAGGATTTGTTCAGGGCTGCATGCAGCATTCGTGTGTATGCTCCATCAATCTTCTTCTCCAATGTCATTGTTAGGGTTCAAGAGATTGAGCCATATGTAAGAATGGACTCTACTGCTGCTCCGAAGAAGTTCCTTTTCAGGTTGTCTCTCTGCTTTCTGAAAAGATGGGCTGGTTGGTTCTTTTGACAGAGCCATGGACTCTAGATCTGATGTCTCCCTTCAATCCCGGTCCACAACAATAGACACTGGCCTGTTTGCTGCCTATCTTAATATTTCTATCACTCTGATGCTGACAGCTTAGTCTTTCATATGTCCCTCTCCTGCCCGCCTCATTTCAAGACCCTTCCAGCACACGGGGTTTTACGCAGCTCAGGAAATCTGCTAGGTAATTGCTGGCAGATTTGGGTGGAGCACATGGTATAATCTGAGTGCAACGAATCCCTCTTGAACAAACTCCAGACTTGAAGCTGTAACTTTGAAGAGACAGGATGGATGTGAAAATGTGACCAGTATTATTTAAAGCCAGAAGTGTATTGTTAGCTATGGTTGATAGACTGTAACAATATGACAAAGACAGGATAAATAACAGATCCATGAAGCTTGAACAGGCCTGCACATCGTTTGAGCAAGCCAATCTTCTTCTTGGTCATCATCATACTTGGCAATTAGTCATGAGGATGAAACAGTGTCTTCTGTAGCACATCCACAGACCTGTACAGCTTCTGTAGCACATTCACAGACCTGTACAGCTTGTGTAGCACATCCACAGACCTGTACAGCTTCTGCAGCACATCCACAGACCTGTACAGCTTTTGTAGCGTATCCACAGACCTGTACAGCTTCTGCAGCACATACAAGACCTGTACAGCTTCTGTAGCATATCCACAGACCTGTACAGCTTCTGTAGCACATCCACAGACCTGTACAGCTTCTGTAGCACATACACAGACCTGTACAGCTTCGTAGCACATCCACATACCTGATACAGCTTCCGTAGCACATACACAGACCTGTACAGTTTCTGTAGCACATACACAGACCTGTACAGCTTCCGTAGCACATACACAGATCTGTACAGCTTCTGTAGCACATCCACAGACCTGTACAGCTTCTCCTGCAGGCTCAGGGTGTCGGCCTGATCTTCTTCATCAGTGACCGGTAGTTCTCACAGTCCTGGAGGATGTGTTCTGCTGTCTGGTCAGCTTCTCTACACGAGTACTGGAGAGACGGTACAAGCCAGAAGTGCAAGTTCATGTTGTGGTTTAATGTGTTGTGACCAGTCAGCAGAGGATAATCACTTGGTCTTGCAAGGACAGCTGGTGGTAACTGTCACACAGCTGGGATGCTCTGAACAGGTACTTGATGATGGTTTTCAGATCTGTGATGTTGTCCTTCTGCAGTACTCTGTTCCCAGCTTTATCATTTAGTCCACCCCTTCATTTCCTGGGAAGGGATCCACTGAAGTACCTGCCTGATGCAACTGATGTTTTGCAGTGTTTCTTCCAGATGTGGCAGTTCGCTTGTGGTAATTGCTGCCAGGACTGATGTGGCATCTGTACAGAAGGTTGATGTTGATAACTGTATGATTTTTACTAGTTCTCTGTTGTGTGCTGTATCGTGTCCAGGAAAACGTGAGAAGACCCAACAACACCACCATTCTTTGTGTTTATTTTCACCTGACTACAATCATAAAGCAGTTTCTCTCTGGGGATGGTTTGGTGCCAACGGCATCAAGGTTTTCCTCTATATCAAAACAAGGTTTCTGAATCAGAAAGATCGCAGTGTTCAAATAACTCAGACTCAGACTCAGACAGTTTAATGTACATCGGCCTAAGACCACAATACAACAATGGGATGGGTGGGGATGGGACTGGCATTTTGTTAATTTCCAGTGTATTTTACAATTCGATGTAATCCACAGTCTGGAGTAATCCCAAGGTAATTCACCAGTGATACATCATAATACATTTACATAATACAACACCTGTCTGACTATATTAACATCATAATAATTTCCTATGAATATGATTTTTGTCAATAGCGTTCAAATAACAGAAACCAGAAAGACAAGGACAGAGAAAAAGCACACATATCCTATGATCATCTGATGAAACATGACAACATAATTTACACATCAGCCAAGAAACTACAGACTTCTACAAGTTCTAGTAGGAAGCTTGGAGTACCTCTCCTCTAATGGGTGGAGATTTTGTTGTTATCTCAGGTCAATGTGAGTGCAGACCTGTTAGTGCCCAAACCCCTTCATATGTACAAGCAAGCAGAACATCAGATAGCACACTGAAGACCTTGAAAGCCATGTCAGTGTCAAGTGGTTTATGAAAACAAGAAAACACCCAGCATGCATGTTCACCAAAGACAGAGTATACAGCAACATGCTGACTGCACAATGTTGGCAATGTTGAGTAAAATCACAACACTCAAAAAAAAAAAAAAAAAAGAAAAAAAAAACAGATCCAAGTAAATCAAAACATTCAACAAAAAGAAAGAAAGAAACAAAAAATAATATTGCTTATGGAATTGATTTTTTTTTTAGGATCATTGCACTCAGGGAGAGTTCCTTTGCACTCAATTTCTCTTTTTTTTTACTTTTTGTCCTATTTTCTACACCACCTTATTGACTGCTAAAGCTGGAACAGTTTTTACAATGAGATGAAGATGATGATGATAACCATGATTCTAGGGCGTTCCATCTTGAATCAAAACTGCGTGACAGGGCTGCTCTCCACTTTACTATCATACTATATTCTGGCATCAACAAGGCCTGAGAGACACAGACACCTGCAGTGCTGGTCAGAAGACCTGAGCAATGATGCATCCGTGACATGGTCACAGTCTTCCCAATGAGCCCACAGCATGCTCAATTCTGGGTAGAAGCCGGTTAGAGCCAAAAAATCCCACAATGATTTTTGAAGGGACTGATGGGGATTCGAAACCACAACCTTCCAGTCTGTAGTCCACTGTACTAACCACTATACCATGACAACTGGTGGAACTGAATACCTGACACATACTTTACTCCCCATTAGAAACCATGTTTTTACTGGCATAATCACCACTGCTATGGCCATAGAAACAATTAAGTTTGAAACAACCTGATTCTGATATTCAGACTCCCTCTCTTCTAAAGTTGTAACATACCGCAGGAGCAGGAGCAGGAGCAGGAGCAGGTGCTGCATAATCTGCAGGTGGTGCTTGTGCTGTTGTAGTTGCTGCATATGTCTCTGTTGTAGATGGAGCTGCTGTGCTGCTGGTCGCTGTGCTGGACGTGGGGGCTGTCACATTTTCCAGTCCAGGAATAGACGACAGCTGTAAAGCAAAAGTGCTGAATATTACAGAAAAGAAAAAACAATGAAACACTGAACAATAAACTCTTTCTGTCTGTCCATCCATCCATCTCTCCCTTTCTCTCTCCTTGTACTCAGGGCAAGGAGCCACATGAAAAAAGTATCCCAAATAAACTAGTTTTATCTGTCATATTTGATACACAAGCTAGTTAGGTTTTTTGTTGTTTGTTTGTTTTTTGTTTTGTTTTCATTTTTGTTTTTGTTTTTGTTTGTTTTTTTGGACAGAACCATGGATTTGAAAGATCTGATATTTCGAGTTCAATCCCAAGGAGAGGAGTGGCAGAATGGTTCAGACGTTTGCATGCCAATAACGAAACTCGAGATTCTAGAGTTCATTTCTCATCGAGGCCTTGACATTTCCCCTCACTTTGACCAGAAAATCTTTGACCAGAAAATCAAAATAAATGTCTAGTCCTTTGGAAATGGATGAAAAACTAGTCAAACCTAGTCATGTGCCTTCTGCGCATGCTAAAGATCCCACAGCAGTTGGAAATCATGACTAGCAGGGCATTCACTGCCCTGGTAAAACAAGATTAGAAAGATAAGTTGATTCAAAAAAAAAGAAAAAAAAAAAGAAAAGGGTGGCACTGCGCTATGATGACGCACCCTTCAAGGGGAAAGCAGCCTGTGTTCTGAGTTCCACAGGTGAATCCACTGTGACAAAAAGAAAAAATGAAGAATGAAAATGAATACAAAATGAACCTACAGCACTAAGAACTGCAGCACGGCTGCATTTTCCCAGCCATTCTGACACCCTTTAGTTGCTAGCCGGCATCGCCTGCGAGTGCGAGTGCTATTTTTAGCCAGGTAGGGTCGACCAAAGTCTTATCTCCATAGCGTGCCTTTGTGCTCAAGTCCTAGTGATAAAGAAGGAAAGCTGAGTGCGCTATACACGGCAGCGGGACGGGTAATGGGAGTGGAAGGGAAGGGGAAAGATGCGCACTACAAATAGCTGGCAGGGCAGAGCCACCAACTAAAGTATCTCGTATTTATGTGCCGTGACTGGCCAGTTCTCTGCCCATCCTAGTGCTTCCATCATTCTGGTAGTGTCAGCTTAGTTAGTTAGTGCTTCCATCATTCTGGTGGTGTCAGCTTAGTGCTTCCATCATTCTGGTGGTGTCAGCTTAGTGCTTCCATCATTCTGGTGGTGTCAGCTTAGTGCTTCCATCATTCTGGTGGTGTCAGCTTAGTGTTTCATAGGTCCTTTTCACCCCCTCCCCATTTCAATTGCCAGCGCACAAGCCTTCGCACAGACTTAAGGAATCTGCCAGATAACTGCTGGCAGATTTGTGTAGAGCATATCATATGGAACTTTCTGAGTGTGATGGATTGCTCTTGAACACACTCCAATCTGTTAACACTCAATCTTCTGTCATAATGATATTGATAATGATGCTAATGGACATATGTGTTCGAGAGAGTGATTATGCATGTCTGCGTGGGTTCGGATGTGTGTGTATGTAGTAGCGGTGGGGTTTGGGGAAGGGATTGAAAGGTTTTGATTTATAACTGCAAAGGGCAACTTTTATATATTGTCTTCACACATACATGATTGCTGTGCGCAACATATGTGTGTATTTGTGTGTGCGTCTGCTTGCATATGAACGTGCGTGTGTGTGTTGGTGTGTGTGTGCGTGTGTGTGTGTTTGTGTGTGTGTGTGTGGCATGCATGTGTGTGTGTTTGTGCATGCGTGCGTGCATGTGTGTGTGTTCCTGTGTTTGTAATATGATATGACACTGAAAAGCCTGCGTGTGTTTGTGCATGCGTGCGTGCGTGTGTGTGTGTGTGTGTGTGTGTCACTGTGTGTGTGTGTGTGTGTGTGTGTGTGTGTGTGTGTGTGTGTGTGTGTGTGTGTGTGTGTGTGTGTGAGAGAGAGAGAGAGAGTGTGTGTGTGTGTATGTGTCCTTGTGTTTGTAATATGATATGACACTGATAAGCCTGCAGTGCACAGCAGATCATATCTCCTTTCTATTTTGGTAAGGACAAGTAAAGAAACCTTGAAGTTGAATCTTGAATATTGATCTTGAATAATAATGATTATTACTGTTGTCATTACAATATCTAAAATCTGGACACAGTTACTGATAACACTGTATTACATCAATATCAAATATCACATATATATATGCATGTTTAAGATCCTGTATGGACTGTTATGTCAGTGACTGGCTTTGGAAACATGATAACACCCAGCGTACATACCCACTAAACTCATCTAAAGATACAGACTGTGTGCTGCAACAACAAAGTGGAATGTGGTCAGCTCACTTATCAGCTGGAGTTCTCTGATCTCCACTTAAAAGTCTGATTATGTAGTACTAGTAGTGTGCAATGAGTCCAACTGAATTTAAAAGAATAACACTGTGTATCAATAATACCATTATAATGATTTATAACAAAAACTGTTTGGAGTTTATTCAAGCAGGATTCATCACACTCAAGAACACACACACACAACACACACACACACACACACACACACACACACACACACACACACACAATGCACTCCATCCAAATATAGTATATACCAGCACTTTTTTTATCTGGCAGACTTTCTGAGCCTGCACAAAGCCTAAATACACTAGCAAGGTCTTAAAATGGGGAGGGGACAGATGAACTTATGGTACATTAGAATTATATTGACGGAAACATTTGCCATGTGCAGCAAATAGGCCTATTTTCAATGTTGAGGGCTCGGATTAAACTCATGATATCTGATCAAATGTGCATTCCCGATATCATGATGACATTACTATAATAAGTTTAATTCACGGTGATTGATAATTCACTTGAATACTAAAATGTAAATTAATTATTCATCTTACCTTTGCTTCTAATAGACTGAGTGAAATCTCCAGCTGCTGTATTCGACCATGCAGAGTTTCTAATTTTTCTTCACAGACACAGGAAAAACGATTGAGGAAACGTGATGTGTGTGTGATGAAATGGTTGATGAAGGCAATGGTACGCTTCTGGTTGATAGCTTCAACCTGCACATCAGCAGAAAAAAACACAACTAATAAGCATGGTTTTAACACTCACAATAACAGTCATACAATTATCCAACAATACAGTTACATCTCCAGATTATTTATTTCTACTGTTCAAATTATTTCTACTGCTGCTCTGGGTAAATCAAGTCAGAGTGAGACAGATTAATTTGTACATGATCGTTTTTTTTTCATTTATAATCAATAGATTTTTTTTTTAAAGTTTTAAAAACATCTCTCAAGTCTCATCTCGACTGATGATGTGATACTGTGGCTGTAGGTGCCTAATGACCATATATAATACAATCTAAACCCCACAAGTCCATCCCTGAAGAAAAAAATAAAGGAGTTCGACAAACTGGGCATAGAAAATTAGTTATCAGTTGACTATATATTTATGATATTGTATAGGACATGGATATTTATAATACTGTACAGAGTACATGAAGAATCATTTTAGGCTATATAAATTATAATTTTTTCTTATAACACTGCCTCCAAATCTGTGTACCCATCATGTATAAGATGGCCATTGGGCTGAAAATATTACGGTTGTGGTCCACCAAACAATTCGCTGCATGTGGAGTGCTTCAACAGTGGTCAGGTATACTTCCATGAAGGAAGTTACTACAATAATTGTAGTCAGCTCTAGGCCACGCAAGGTTGGGTGTGGTCAGAAAGATGCTACACTAGGAAGAGCTGAAACAAGGACACTGTGACCAGTGAAGACCAATAAACTGATACAAGGAATCCGGGAGGTACTCTTAAGACCAACCTCATCTGTAGCAGCATCAAGTCAACACTACCAAGTGGGAAGATAATGTCTGCAACAGGGCCCAGTCACATCTGAACACAACAGAACAGCTGCTATTCAACACATGACGGACCAGCAGAAGCAGAACTCAGGGTTGCAGAACTCTTTACCATATGTAGCGCCTGCAGAAGGAATGCATCTCCACAGACTCCAGTATCAATCTGTGCTCCATATAAAAATCCACGCCAGGGAATGAAGACCAGAGGCGAATTTCCTTGACGTATCAAAGTGAGACAAAGCTAGCTAAAACAAGCCAATTTAGTGAGGTTTTTTAAAAAATTCTTTATGGTCCCCCTTGCATGAGCAAAACTAGACTGTAGCAGCTATGTTAGCAAAACATCAGCAGTCTCAAGAGGTGCTAGCTTACAATTTCAAAGAGGGTGATCACATGTCCATCAGGATTCACATCTTTGTCCTCTGTTGCTGTCAGTGTCATATTAAATTTTCTGCAAAAGTCGTTATGATGTTTGTCAGTACTAAAGACATATTATTAGACAGGGGGTCTTCAGCAATTTTACTGAGAATAAATCAACTTCACACTTTTTAAAAAATTCATTCTGCTATCTTTTCTTAGCTAGGTTTGCCAAACTTGATACGACCAGTTTCGATCACACAAGTCAACACCCTAGAGTAGCCAACCGCCAGCATAGATGGATTAGATCTAGCTTTAGCTTGATTTGCTACGCCTAAGAAACTCCATCAGTAATGCAGTATAGGCCTACCTACTCCGAGTACTCGTCCATCGGACGGAAGAGAGAGTCCATAATCATTATCATTCAGTGCTCCCCCCAAACAAATTTGCATGTAGTCCTTCATATTACACAAGCACAACAAATGAGTGCAGATACAAGGTCATGAACTGACGAAGATCTTGATTGTGTCATGATCTGTACAGGTCTAATTTCTAAACAGTAAAACATACGATGATAACGCCGCCTAGGCTCACATAAACTGTTTGTTGACAATCCAAACTCAAAACTAAAAGGAAAAAATGTACCTTTGTGTAGTCAATTCCAGGTCCAACAAGCGGCAATCCATCAGCATCCATGTCTGACGAAAATGGAACCAAAAGATTTCCGCGAAGTTAAAAATTGAGTGCAGATCCAGATGGGTGTGTATCACGAGATGAACTCTCCCATTCCGAGAGGCGTGTTTACATGGAAAGGTCAAGGTTATCAAAGAACAGCACAAAATAAAGCTAAAAATAAATATTACCTAAATGACCATACCGCGAAATATCAATTGTACATATGACCATGTAATGCATAATTATTCTATGATAGATTAGTCAATTTGTTTCTGAGAAATACTTATTTTTTTTACTCTGAGTTGCTTCGTATCTGCTGTCTGTAGCCGCACTTCCGGTCGGCATCCATCATCGGGTGTTCTGCATTGCAAAAAGCGAAAAACCGAGATAAGTGTCCCGTTTGATCACCACGACAGCGATAGAATAGCTGAAGTCAAAAGATCCATCATGGATCACGCACCACCTGTGGACACGGTGTTACAGGCGGTGCAGGCATTGTACAACAATCCTGATGTGATGGGCAAGGAGAAGGCTTCAGTGTGGCTGGGAGAACTTCAAAAATCGGTAATCCCATTTCACCAGTCATTATCTCCATGAGTAATTTGTTTTTGTCATTGTTCACTGTTGGTTGGGTGTTGTACATACATGTTGGAATATGTGATTATTAGTCTAATATTTTGTTATTCGCTAAACATGACACTGATCTAGTTTGTCACATCACATTTTAGGTGATCATGATAATTCTAATCATTGTCCGTCAGATGGTCATGATTTGTCTCTGAACGAACCAAACAAGGAAATGCCTACGCTTAGAATGATAATTGACAACTGTGAAAATAATGCTTTGTTATTATTATTTTTTTTTTTTTTTGTCAGTGGCTTTTTTTCGGGGTGTTTGTCGGTGATGGTTTAGGTTTTTATGGTGAACATTTTTTTTTTTTTTTAGAGAGGAGACTCGGGTGTTTTGTGTTAAAAAGAAGTTGTTGATTTTATTACTAGTATACAGGCACCAATTATATCAATTATTTTCCATTTCTGTATTGTTGGTCAGCTTCATCTGTCTGTTGAGATAAACTGTGGAACAGTAGCAACATAGTACGCGTTACGTAACTTGAAGAACTGGTCATGATACAGGTTGATAGCATGGCAATGGTAGTTTGTAAAATTTTGTAAAGAACAGAGCCCAATCCTGCTTTTTCTTCTCCACCCGCTGTCACATCACTTTTGTATACATACAGAAATCAGCTGTAACTATTTGCACCCACAATTTCTGATGGTATCACTTGATGAGAATATGAATTATCTGCACAGAATACATTGTCATTGTGATTACTCTAGCATTTTTGTTTTAATGTAGTCTGTATAGAGAGAGGTAGAGTGTGATGTAGGCTGCTTAGTTCTTTCGATAGAGTTGTGTGGACTGGGGAGTGATATCTTGAGTTCCATCCCAGCTTTCAACATAAACATTGGCATATTTCCTGCCCATCTGAATATTTTCATCATTCTGCTATTTCTAGTGATATTACTATTAGTTTAATGTTTCAAAGGTCTCCCTTCTTCACCCATCCCCCTTTCCGCTCCTTAGTTCAAGACCTTGACAGCTTTTAGGGTTTTGCGCAGGCACAGGGAGTCTGCCAGATAATTTCTTAATTTCTGGTAGATTTGGGTGGACCGCATATGGAATTGTCGAAGTTGTGATGAATCCAGCTTAAAAAAACTCCCATATAATGATATAGAGATTCAAATGATCTACTACATCAGAGCCTTGTAGCTCAGTTGATTAATTAAAGTGCCATGCTGATAATGCAGGGGTTGTGGGTTTATCCCTCAGATGGCAACATATTTTTCAGTTTGCCTTTAGCATAATCTATTAGAGTGTCATGCTGTAATCTGTTAGTATCATGCTGATAACGAAAGGTCATGGGTTTGATCTTTGGACGAGTTTCGTTTTTTATGAAGTGAGTTGACAGGCTGTTTTGATAGAGACATGGACTTGAGTTTTGAAGTCTTTTGTTCAGTCCCATCTCACATTAATCACAGCATAGAATCTGGCTTACGCTCCAGTTGTTCACAGTTTCATTGTTTGTCAGGTTCCATTCCCCTCCCCATTTCAAGTCAGTCTGGCACATATGATTTTTGCTGACTGAAGGAACCTGTCAGATAATTGCTGGTAGATTTGGAATTGGACTATTATTATTATATGGAGTTATCCAAGTGTGATGAATCCATCGTAAACAGACTCTTAAGACTCCAATTTGAAAATGGTTTGGTTGGTTCAGAGCTTTGATTTTCCAATCTGGTTGGAGTCTGTCTGAATAGAAGCAAGGAAGATAGGTGCTACCATCTCTAATGAATTAATTAAGTTGTCTTTTAAACCATAATAAAGATGATGGATAATCTGTGTGGTTGTGTGTCTGTGTGTGTATGACTGTGACAGTGTGAGTGTGTGTGAGTCAGTGGGTATTTGGTTGTTACATTTTTTAATGTCCATGCATGCATACATGTTTGGTATACATACGAAAATGTGTGTTTTGTGTGTTTGTGTGTTTGTGTGTGTGTGTGTGTGTGTGTGTGTGTGTGTGTGTGTGTGTGTGTGTGTGTGTGTGTTGTGTGTCATACTCATGTTGTGTGTGTGTGTGTGTGTGTGTGTGTGTGTGTGTGTTCATACTCGTGTGTGTGTGTGTGTGTGTGTGTGTGGAGAGAGAGAGAGAGAGAGAGAGAGAGAGAGATTCATTATTTTATAAAAAATTCATAGCAGCAAGATTTTGTATACTATTTTTAGATGTTTACAATCATTGTAGCAGTAATGGTCTATATATATATCTATATCTACATCTCTCTCTCTCTCTCTCTCTTCTCTTCTCTTTCTCTCTCTCTCTCTCCTCTCTCTCTCTCTCTCTCTCCTCTCTCTCTCTCTCTCTTTTATATATATATATATATATAGATAGATAGAGATATGGTATTGGTAGTCTAGATATTTTATTAATTTTTTTTTTTAACTTGCAAAATGTGTTTCCTTTGATCATCACTGTATTTGTATATGACTAAATTTATATATATATATGGGTTGACATATTTGCTGTGCTTAGTCATCCTCTTGTCACTTATGCTAATTGTGAAGCACTCAGGGCTCTTATGAGATGAGACACTATGCAAGTTATTATTAGTAGGTACTCCAAAATAACCATTTCATGATTTTGTGGTCCATCCCATACAATTTGACCTCATTTTGAACTCATGGGGTTTCACTGTGTTTAACTCATGGGACATTGTGATATAAAAGTTATTGTTTTTCTTTCATTCCATCTGAATGTTGAATGAATGAACAAAACCATATGGAATGAAGTGGACTTTCATATATTTCATGCATGATATTGTCACCAACGTCGTGTGCATGTCAGTAGGGCAAACAAAACTTCAGTACCATTATGCCATTATGAAATTGCTTAAGAAAAAAAAAAAAAACCAACACGCACACACTCTGAGAGTCATTCTGCCTCAGTAGTCAGTATGGTTTACTCTAAATATTTCCATGTTTTCAAAAGTAAGAATCATACTGCACAGCTAAGAGCCTTTAATATTTTGATAAAATTATGAGAGAAAGAACAAAATACTTTGTTTAGTAGCTTGTTATCGTTATAAATCAGATACTGTAACAGCAGTTTCAAGGTCAAAGTTGACATATTTTTATTTGTAAATTATTTCATTTTTAGCTAAACTGATCAGTTGTTTTCTGAATTCTTCTGAAAAATTCTGTTATTTGTGATAAATATAGATGAGAGAAACACTCATTTCAAAGTGTCTGTACTTGTTTCAGGTCAGTTTAACCCCCCCCCCCCCCCCCAAAAAAAAAATTGATGTTGATTAATTTTACAAGCCCCTGTCCTGTTCATGTACAATAGATAGTAAGAATATGTCAATAAAAATGTTGAAAAAATGAGCTGACAATACATTCCTTCGATGTAACATCCATTCTCCCAAATGACTGATTTCCGTTGAGAAGGTCCAAAATACCTGTGGCAAGGCAACCATAGTTGGTATGTTGTTACTTACTCTCAACCTGCATACCTGACCTGTGGTGTTCCACAAGGATCTGTCCTTGGCCCTGTTCTTTTCACTCTTTACACCTCCCCCCTGTCCACCATCATCAACTCCCACTCTTTAAAACACCACTTCTATGCTGATGATACCCAACTTCAACTAGTTCAAGACAGTGACTCACCTGACAATATACAGCGCCTCCTGACTCGCACCACTGAGTGTTACTCGGACATTAAAAATTGGATGACATACAACAAACTTCAGCTAAATGATGACAAGACAGAAGCTATCCTCATTGGCACCCGTCAGAAACTTTCTCAGCTGCCTCCTCTTTCTCTCCCATTATGTAACACATCAGTCCCAATTTCTGATTCAGCTAAAAACTTGGTGTCTGCATTGACTTTACCCTCTCCATGAACAACTTTGTTTCTCAAACTGCCAGATCTTGCTACTATCACCTCCATCGTATAAGCCTGATCAGGAAGTATCTCTCTGTGGAAACAACTGCAAAACTCGTTCTCTCCTTCATAATGTCTCGCATTGACTATTGCAATTCACTCCTGTCCGGTCTTCCTGCCTCCACCATTCACATCCTGCAGCGCATTCAAAACAATGCTGCACGCTTTGTACTCAAAAAGAAAAAAGCTGACCACATATCTCCTCTCCTGGCACAACTTCACTGGCTCCCTGTATCAAAGCGCATACAGTACAAACTAGACACCATGTGCTACAAAAGCCTCAATAACGCAGCCCCGATTACCTGTCAAGCCTACTTGAGATCTATGTTCCCTCATGTACCCTCCGCTCTGCCTCCGATCCTCTGACTTTTCGCTTTCCATGCACTAAGCTCAATACCTATGGTCCACGAGCCTTCTCTGTTTCTGGTCCGCTCTCCTGGAACAAACTTCCTCTCTCAGTCCGTCAGCAACCTACTTTTGTCTCCTTCAAGTCCGCTCACAAAACTCACCTTTTCTCCTCTGCATAAAATCCTGACCTCACTCAATCCCCTCTGCAGCCTGTCTCCACTCAGAGGGGAATCACATTGTAATATATAATTATATGCTCTCTATAATTTTCCATTGCTTTTATTCTTTCTCCCCATTTATAGCCGTGTGCTTGTGTGTGTGTGCGCACGCGTGCTGTGTGTGCGTGCGTGCGTGCGTGTCGTGCGTGCTGCGTGTGTGTCTGTTTCAGCGCTTAGATTTGATTTTATCAAGATTTTGCGCTATATAAATATTGTAATTATTAATTATTAATTATGTTGTAGATCTGATCTCTACTTTGCCACCACCATTTCTAAGTCATGCAAGTCGTAAAAACATACACATTGGAGGGATTCTGTCCCTTTGGGAATGGATCAAGGTCTGAAGGACTCGTATCTGGAGGATAGGCAAGGGTGTGGATGGGAATCCCATTGATATGATGTCGTAAGTGATGTTATCTTTTCTGCTTTGTGACTAGATGCATTGTCATGTGATATCAGTAAGGAATCATTTTTTGACAATGTTTCTCATTTCTTTCAGGTTGCAGGTCTTGGTATTTTCATTGGAAACATCCAGTAGGAGTCTTGATAAAACAGTTTGTTCCTTGGAATTTGATGCTCTGTCAGTGCACCCTTATTGTCATAGGCACATGTCACCATCATCTTTGAATTTCCTTACTTTTGTCTGAATTTGATGGGCCTTGGAGAGGCATACATCCTTGGAGAGGCATCCTTTAAAATTCCTCGCTTTTTTCAACTTCTCCAGGTAGAGGCTCACACCTTTGTTAGCATAGGCACATGTATGTTATCATCAGAGCTTTCTTCTGAACTTCTCCAGGCACGGGTGGATATACCCTTGTTGCCATAGGCACATGAATATCATCATTATCTTTAAAGTGTTGCTTTTTTCTGAACTTCTCCAGGCCTGCATTTCTCAAGGACCAGACAGTATTAACTCCAGTGACGGTGTGTTGTCTGCTGTTTCAGGTATATGCTTGGCAAATAGCAGATCAGCTGTTGTGCATGAACCACAGTCTGGAGTCTTGTTACTTTGCTGCACAGACAATGAGAACAAAGGTGATGCATTACACTTTTACAGTGTGTTTTTCTCAGGCTGTCTTCTGTTGTCATTAAAAATGTTATATTTTCTAATTGTTATCCTTACTGTCCCTCTGTTTCCTTCCCTGTCA
>CM060311.1:7095446-7250446 GCA_030674185.1 Monoplex corrugatus | reverse complement strand
TTGCTGTGGAATATTTTGTGTTGTCTCCACACACGTGCGCGTCTGTGTGTGTGTGCGTGCAGCGTGTGTGTATGTGTGTGGTGTGTGTTTGTGTGTGTGTGTGTGTAACATAATATTACAATGACATGCCTGCAGACAAGTTTTCTTGTGGTTTTGGAAAGGATGATAAAAAAAAAAAAGTTAATCTTAGATATTGACAAGTGTTTACATTTGACAGCTGAGCTTGGCTCTAGCAGACCTGGCACTACAGATGTCTACCTGGAAAAACAGTGTGACTGACCTTGTTAGCAGGTAAAGTTATTTAGCTCAACAAACAACCGTTTGATGTAAAATATATTATTACTGCATTAATATTATTATCATCATCACCATCATTATCTGTATGTATTATTTATTGTTGTTGTGTTTCTGGAGAAGACTTTGTATAGTGCTTACAATATGTTAAAGGCAAGCATTGAATTAGAAGAAGGTTGATAAAAACCAGGCATATTATTTTGACAGTAACTTGATTAAGAGTAAACTGAATGGAAAAAGACCCCTATGCCAGGATTTCTGTGTAGATACTTTCGCTTGTGTTTTTACACACATAGGTGTACAGTATACATGCACACATAATTGTGCACATTAATTGTACATATACTCGCATGTGCACACACACACACACAACCACACCAATGCAAGTTGCACACGTGCGTGTGCGCGCAGGCACGCACGCACAGCACACAGCACACACACACACACACACACACACACACACACACACACACACACACACACACACACACACACACACACACACACACACACACACACCACACACACACACACACACGCACACACGACACACACACCAAGCACACTCACACACACACTTGCAAACACACACACATACACACGCACGCACACGCACATCTTAGAACAGTGTCAAGATCTAGTTTCCTGTTGTCTGCAGATTTGCTTCCAATGAACAACAGCTTCCATTTCTTCTGGAAGTGTTGACAGTGGTGCCAGAGGAGGTTGGTTTGTTCGTTTGTGTTAAAAACTTTCTTTTGTTTGTTTTGTCTGGATGTGATGTATGTGTTTGTTTTGTTGTTTGGGGGTTTTGTGTGGGTTTCTTGCTTGTGTCGTGGGTTTTTTTTTTTGGTTTTGTTTTGTTTGCTTTTTTATATTAGTTTGTGTTATTGTTTGTTTTTACTTGATTGTTTTTGATTGGTTTGCTTTGTGTGTCTTTATAACTGCTTGTTTATTACCACCATCGTGCTGTCCTTTTTCTGTTTATGTCATCAATATGTTGTGAATAAAGATCTCTTTTAATTCACTTTGTGTCTATATCTCAGAATACAGACATTGGCATTGGCAGCTCAGCCTACTATTCAGGAATGTCACATTGTTGTGACGTATCTCATTCAAATCTTTCATACAGAGATGATATCAAGGGTTATTTGTAGGTTGTTTGGATTTCATTAGCTGGCTATGCTTGTCCTGTGATTTAACCCTTTGAATCCCGTATCCTGTCCAACAGCATCCTGTATTGTCAACCACGCAAGCAAAGCAAAATTTTAAACCTTTGACCCCTCACCCTATCTACCAACTTCCTACCACCTTTTCCATCAGCTTCCTGCAGAAAGCTGATGGATAGGGTGAGGAATCAAAGGGTCTAGTTTGTGCAGTTGATAGATAGGGTGCAGGAGTCAAAGGGTTAAGGAAAGTTCCAAAGTAACTCATTTCATTTTTCACATAAACAAAATGAAAATGGAGTTGTACGAGAACTTGTGCTACACTGGAGACAATAGATCTAAATCAAATAACTGTCATCGTTCAAGCAGACACGAACCAGAAAAATACAAAAACGAAGGTAGAACATGCATTTAGTATAACAAAACAAGACAGTCGTATCCTCATTTTCTGGAAATTCTGTGCCCAGGCAATCCAAATGTCCGCGAATTCGCGGATATCCGCGAAAGGGTAAAAAAAAAAAAAAAATTCCTTGAAAGTATGGAGAACCGGGACTGGGATCACCAAAACTATTCAAAACAAGCCGTAAGCACATGCGTGGTTTTACTTTTGCAACTGACTGCGAGATTTGCGCATCCTCTTTCATAAGTGTCACTCTCTGTGTTCAGAGCCTGGAATTCGTCGCGGAAACAAGGATTTCCGCGGAAATCAAAATCGAAAATCGCGCAAAAAAATATTTTTCGCGTTAAAAAAAAATCGACGACCATACTTAAATGTGTATTAAATACTCTTTTGACTGATATTCATTGTGATTTTCAGTGTGTTAGATGCCTTTAAATTTGTCTCCAGAATGCCTCAGAATGCACAGATTTTAGTCTTGATTTTAAAAATTTTCCGGGGGAGCATGCCCCCGGACCCCCCTAGAAGTTTCCTCTTTTTTTTTTTGTTACCAATTCCAGGCTCTGGTGTTCCATCGACGCATTGAAATATGAGTACACGTAGGGGCTTTGTTCCACTAAATGCTTCCATCACTGACATCGATGAAGGCCTCAAAAATTGCTGGAAATGGGACTGGCTGCAGGAAGTGTACAATGGCAATAAGTTTGCTCGTTTCTTCGAGAAACTGAAGATCGCCAGTAAAGCATACTGCAAACTTTGCCACTCAGAAATCAGTTACAAGTCCGGCGGTAAACGAGCACTGGTTGATCTTCTGAAAGGAAAGCAGCACAACAACAGGCTCAGGACATCAAACGAAAATTTTCGTTTGTCAGGTGAGGCAAAAGAGAGTGAGGTAAAGTTGCGTTTTGTTCATTGTTAACAATGCTTGTGCCCTTTTTTTCTTTTATTGAAATACTTGATTTATCTTTCACCAGAGGGGGTTAAATTTCCGTTTACTAGACTAAAATGCTTCAGGACCCCGGCATTTTTTTTCCCTTTGAAACACATTGTTGCTTGAATGGATTGCCTGGTGCCAGAAATTTCTTTTTTTCAGTCATTTTCTTTGTCTCTGCCTTGCTCGTTTGCTTTTTATCATCTCGTCATCTCTTCTGTGATTTTCTGCTTTGTTGGTCCAGTCACTTGTATTCACCTGTTCTGTAAAGTCTTACATACTCTTTATTAGGATTGATAATTGAGTACATGTATTAACTGTGTTTTCATAATTGAGTACATGTATTAACTGTTTTTTCATAATTGAGTACATGTATTAACTGTTTTTTCATAATTGAGTACATTAACTGCATTTTTGGCTTTAAATGAATTAAATTAAATGCATTAGCAGTTTAAGGTAATGAAATGTGCCAGATTGTTTTATATCTGTTTTAGGTATTTGTGTTTGTTTAAACGTTTATGTTCAGGTTTGTTTTTTAAACCACCTGCTTATAAGTTGGGTAGAATGGTCAAGACCAGGGGCATATTCTTAGCTATATGTTCTTGATTTTCTTTTCCAGTTTTTTTTTCTTTTTGTATCTATGGTCAATGAGAGGTGTGTGTTTTGAGATAGTTATAGCCCTGATGTGGCTTTTGGCAGTACTACTACTACTGTGAGTAGTGTTTTGTATGTCTGTCTAATAATATGTCAGAAAGGATTCATCAGCTGTTGTCAGGTCAGTCGGAGAGTATTTCAGGCAGGAGAGAACAATCAGTCTCTGTTCTCAGTCTTGATGAGTCCATGGACAGTGAAAAGTTCAAGTGTACTGTTGCATTATTGGCTTGAGGAAATAGGAAGCAAGCTATAACACTAACAGAGGCCATTTCCTATCAGGAAATATCAATTGGATTGTCCACTTGGTTGTTTGTGAATGTGTTTGTGTGTCGGTTGTCGAGTTGTAGTGTGTGTGTGTGTGTGTGTGTGTGTGTGTGTGTGTGTGTGTGTGGTGTTGTCACAGTGTATTTGTGTGTGTGTGTGTGTGTATGTGTTGCTCTGTGTGTGTGTGCATGGGCAGTGTGTGTGTGTGTGTGTGTGTGTTGTGTGTGTGTGTTGCTCTGTGTGTGTGTGCATGGGCAGTGAGTGTGTGTGTGTGTGTGTGTGTGTGTGTGTGTGTGTGTGTTCACATGCAAAAGCAAGAGAGAAAGGTTGTGTGTCCTGTGTTGTTTTGCTTTTGTTTGTATACTAGTTTTGGTCATACATTGTTTTTTTGTGTGTGTGTGTGTTTTGTAGAGTAGCCATTAGCTTACCTGTTAGAGTGCCATTCTCATAATGCACAGATTGTGGATTCAGCCCTCAGGTGGGATAAGATTTTTTCTTTGGTATTTTTTTTTTATGGACTGGCAGCCTTTTTGGATAGAGCCATGAACTCGAAGATTTGGTACCTTGAGTTCTGTCCCAGCCCGCAACATTAGAGACTGACCTGTTTGCTGCCCGTCTTCATGTTTCCATCATTATGGTGGTGTAGTGTTTCATACGTTCCCCTCCCTCCTTGTCCCTATTTCAGAACCTTGCTAACACATAGGGTTTTGCACAGGGTCAGAGAATCTGTGAGATACCTGCTGGCATATTCGGGTGGAGCACATGGAATTCTCCAAGTGCAGTGATTCTCTTTTGAACAAACTCCAAACTTCAGCACAGGAAGATTTATGGATTCAGTTCATATATTTTGGATCAGTTATCTAATGCATTTTGATGAGACTATGAAAATGTGGAGTAATTAAAGTGAAACCATCAGCTGTCCCTGGTGCAGGTTAACAGTCGGTCTTTGCGGTTAGGGGCGAATCGACGTGCTGAAATTCTGGATGAGTTGACTGCTGCCTGTCCTGTGATTCTTCAAGTGCTGGTAAATGTTGTGTTTGTCTGTTAATTTATGCCAACATTTCTGTCATAGATGTTGGGCAAATATATAGGGTATATTCTGTTCAAAATGTTCTAAGAGCTTACCATACTTGGAAACAATTTGATGTGCATGTAAAAATATTTCATACATGATATGAAGTCATGTCATAATGTAAGCAATATAGCACACATTGTATGAACAGTTGTGTCATAATGTAAGCAATATAGCACACATTGTATGAACAGTTGTGTCATAATGTAAGCAATATAGCACATATTGTATGAACAGTCAGAGTCATGTCATAATGTAAGCAATATAGCACACATTGTATGAACAGTCATGTCATAATGTAAGCAATATAGCACACATTGTATGAACAGTTGTGTCATAATGTAAGCAATATAGCACACATTGTATGAACAGTTGTGTCATAATGTAAGCAATATAGCACACATTGTATGAACAGTCATGTCATAATGTAAGCAATATAGCACACATTGTATGAACAGTCATGTCATAATGTAAGCAATATAGCACACATTGTATGAACAGTCATGTCATAATGTAAGCAATATAGCACACATTGTATGAAGTCATGTCATAATGTAAGCAATATAGCACACATTGTATGAACAGTCATGTCATAATGTAAGCAATATAGCACACATTGTATGAACAGTCATGTCATAATGTAAGCAATATAGCACACATTGTATGAACAGTCATGTCATAATGTAAGCAATATAGCACACATTGTATGAAGTCATGTCATAATGTAAGCAATATAGCACACATTGTATGAACAGTCATGTCATAATGTAAGCAATATAGCACACATTATATGAATAGTCATGTCATAATGTAAGCATTACAACACACCTTATATGAACAGTTGTGTCAAAATGCAATGTAACACACCTTATATGAACAGTGGTGTCAAAATACAATATAACACACCTTATATGAACAGTTGTGTCAAAATGCAATGTAACACACCTTATATGAACAGTGGTGTCAAAATGTAATATAACACACCTTATATGAACAGTGGTGTCAAAATGCAATATAACTCACCTTATATGAACAGTGGTGTCAAAATGCAATATAACTCACCTTATATGAACAGTTGTGTCAAAATGCAATATAACTCACCTTATATGAAAAGTGGTGTCAAAATGCAATATAACTCACCTTATATGAACAGTGGTGTCAAAATGCAATATAACTCACCTTATATGAACAGTGGTGTCAAAATGCAATATAACACACCTTATATGAACAATGGTGTCAAAATGCAATATAACACACATTGTATGAACAGTGGTGTCAAATGCAATGTAACACACCTTATATGAACAGTTGTGTCAAAATGTAACATAACACACCTTACATGAACAGTGGTGTCATAATGTAAGCAATATAACACACCTTATATGAACAGTGGTGTCAAATGCAATGTAACACACCTTATATGAACAGTTGTGTCAAATGCAATGTAACACACCTTATATGAACAGTTGTGTCAAATGCAATGTAACACACCTTATATGAACAGTTGTGTCAAATGCAATGTAACACACCTTATATGAACAGTTGTGTCAAATGCAATATAACACACCTTATATGAACAGTTGTGTCAAAATGCAATATAACACACATTGTATGAACAGTGGTGTCAGATGCAATGTAATACACCTTATATGAACAGTTGTGTCAAAATGCAATGTAACACACCTTATATGAACAGTTGTGTCAAAATGTAATATAACTCACCTTATATGAACAGTTGTGTCAAAATGCAATACAACACACCTTATATGAACAGTGGTGTCAAAATGCAATATAACTCACCTTATATGAACAGTGGTGTCAAAATGCAATATAACTCACCTTATATGAACAGTGGTGTCAAAATACAATATAACTCACCTTATATGAACAGTGGTGTCAAATGCAATATAACACACCTTATATGAACAGTTGTGTCAAAATACAATGTAACACACCTTATATGAACAGTGGTGTCAAAATGCAATATAACTCACCTTATATGAACAGTGTCAAAATGCAATATAACTCACCTTATATGAACAGTGATGTCAAAATGCAATATTACTCACCTTATATGAACAGTTGTGTCAAAATGCTATGTAACACACCTTATATGAACTGGTTTCAAATCCAATGTAACACACCTTATATGAACAGTGGTGTCAAATGCAATGTAACACACCTTATATGAACAGTGGTGTCAAATGCAATGTACCACACCTTATATGAACATTGTGTCAAATGCAATGTAACACACCTTATATGAACAGTGGTGTCAAATGCAATGTAACACACCTTATATGAACAGTGGTGTCAAATGCAATGTAACACACCTTATATGAACATTTGTGTCAAATGCAATGTAACACACCTTATATGAACAGTGGTGTCAAATGCAATGTAACACACCTTATATGAACATTTGTGTCAAATGCAATGTAACACACCTTATATGAACATTTGTGTCAAATGCAATGTAACACACCTTATATGAACATTTGTGTCAAATGCAATGTAACACACCTTATATGAACAGTGGTGTCAAAATGCAATATAACTCACATTGTATGAACAGTGGTGTCAAAATGCAATTTAACACACATTGTATGAATGGTTGTGGCAAAATGTAAACAGCATAGCATACATTACATGAACAGTCGTGTCAAAATGTAAGCAATATAGCACACGTCATGGTTTAGGATATACAGTGTTTGTTTTTATGTGTGATGTATCAAGTCTGTGATTCATTAATAATAGATAACTACAGTATCTGTGAGATGAAAGACAAAGGTTTTAAATATGGGCTGAGGTCTTAAAAGCATGCTAGCTGTCCAGAATTGAATCTGTAAGGATACGTGTTTGTGTTTGTCTGAGAAAGAGTGAAATTTAGATCAATATAATATGATATGGATATGAGACAGAGACTTTGCATGCTTGCTGTCTTGAATTTAGATTGTTTTCCAAAGGTGAGAGCATTAAAAAAAGGCACGGACATGCTGTCCATGATTTATAATTTTCCATTGTTTTTATTCTTTCTCTCCCATTTATAGCCGTGTGTGTGTGTGTGTGTGTGTGTGTGTGTGTGTGTGTGCGTGGGTGCGTGTGTGTGCGTGCGTGCGTGCGTGTGTGTGCTGTGCGTGCGTGCGTGCGTGTGTGTGTTTCAGCGCTTAGATTTGATTTTATCAAGATTTTGCGCTATATAAATATTGTAATTATTATTATTATTATTATTTAAATTTGGACTGTGGGAGGTGAGGGGCACTGGATGAGAAAGGAAAAAACAGAGACAGGTTGGATATCTTGATGCCTAGAAATATAAAGAAAAATATATATGAATGAATAAATGAATGAATGAATGAAAGAATGAATGAGTGAGTGAATAAATGAATAAATAAGTAAATGAAATAAATTTATAAATAAACAAAAAGAAATTAGTCTGTGTTTTAATTTGCATATGAGGGAGGAGGGCAGGTAAAGACAAGGAAGAATTTTGAAAGAGAAACACATTGAGTTTTTCAGAGAGGAACATGCTTTTGTGTTTGATTTGATTTTCATGGCTGTTGATGATGATGATGATGATGATGATGATGATGATGATGATTTGTCAACAGACGGCCTGCATTGACAGGTTCTCAGAGGACTCGCGCTTGCAGGCCCGCTGTTTCCGTGTCATCGGCAGCTGGTTCTCTGTGGGTGCCATCCCCCAAGAAACCTTCCTGGAGACCAAAATATTGACTGCTCCCTTCCGAGCACTGGTGAGTAATTTAGTAATGTGTGTGTGTGTGTGTGTGTGTGTGTGTGTGTGTGTGTGTGTGTGTGTGTGGTGTGTGTGTGTGTGTGTGTGTGTGTGTGTGTGTGTGTGTGTGTGTGTGTGTGTGTGTGTGTGTTAAACAGAAACAGTAAGTACGAAATATGACAGTTATTATTTTAATAGCACACCTAAGATGTTATTTTAATAATGCATACATAACCATATCTTACAACTGCATAAGCACAGCAGTTACGAGAGATGATCTCTTGCAGTCACTGAGGTTGTTCACATGTAGTATTTGATAAGTATGTTTATGAATAGAGGATTTGCATTTAAATCCCCCGTTTTATATTACTTGGACTTGCATAGAACCTATATAAACTTTTATGCAGTGTTTAAAATTATGAAAGTTACTTTTCTTTTTTGGATATGTGATCCTTGTTTTATTGTTATTCTGAAAGTGTATTCCATCCAGGTCATGTTTTCTTAATATTTGGTGTAACACTTACACTGTAAGTTGTACAGCATCTGTCATTTTTATTGCAGGTCCTGTTTTCATAACATTTTGTATAGCATCTGTGTTGCTTTTATTCCAGATCTGTTTTCTTCGTAAGATTTTGTATAACATTTTTCTTTTATTCAAGTCTTGTTTTCTAAATATTTTGTGTAACAGTCGTACTGATTTGTGAACTAGTATATTGATTACTGTATAACGTTTGTCTTTTTTATTTCAGTTTCTGTTTTCTTAATATTTTATATTACATCTGGGTCTCTTTTTTCCAAATCATTGTTTTCATAAAATTTTGTTGATTTGTTATGCTGTATGTTGTATAACATCTGTCTTCTTTATTCCATTTTCTGTTTTCTTAATATTTTGTATAACATTTGTGTCATTTTTTTTTCTTTCCCAGGCCATGTTGGACTGTCCCTCAACTCTTCATGAAGCGGCCACAGATTGTATATGTGCTGCTCTGTATTGTGCTGAGGTAGGCAAGTGTTGTGATGTTTCATTGTACTATTTGATTACTAGTGTTGTCCTTATTGTCATGTTGTTCTATTTTTCTTTTTTTCAGTAATACTTGATAGTTGCAAGTTCTGCTTCTTATTGTCATGCTGTTCTGTTTTTTTAATTTTTTATTTTTTTATTTTTTTATTTTTTTTTTTATCAGTAATACTTGACATTTATGTTTTCTGTTATTTCAGAAAGTATGGCCACATGTGTGTGTGTGTGTTTAATTCTACAACTTGTGCTCCCATTTACCATCTGCCTTCTGGAAATTCTGTGCTAGAAATTTCCTCTTTTCAGTCATTCTGTATATTTCTGTCTTGTTCCTTTGCTTTCTGTCATTTCTTCCTGTCATTTTCTGCCTTGCTGGTCCATTCACCAGTGTACATGTTCTATAAAGCCTTACATACTTTCTGTTAGGATTGATAATTAAGTACATGGTTTGTCTGCATTTTTGCTGTAATGTTTCATGTGATATGCAGAAGCAATGTTAGGTATGTAGGTCTGTTATTGTGTGCTTAGTTTACATTTGTAATTAGGTTTGTTTTTTTAATCTTTGGAGACGCACCCTAAAATGGCTGGTGAAACTCTCGAGACGCACAATTTTTGGTACTTTAAAAAAAAAATAGAGAATATCCAACAACAATAAACCTGTCCTGTCATATATGTTTTAAAAGGTCATTATATCTACTTTGTAACTGTGCAGACCGCTTGTTTATGCATGCTTTCATTTTTTTCTGGTTTACCATTGAAAAAGGCATACAAATAGCAAGTATAGAAAAGTTCTGGATGTACACACACATGACTTATCAAACTGCTGCTTGTTGTCCATTAAATATCCATGTCACAAAACTGTACTTAACATGTCACAGGATATACATTCTTCATGGAAGTCAATATGAGTTCTGCTTTTATGAATATTTTGTCTAGAAATGATTAAATACAGGCGTAGAGTCTTTTGACTCTTCGAAATTTCTTTGTTTCGGGTACTGCGAAAAAAGCCAAAAATAGAGTTCCAACAGTCTCCTATGGTCAAAGGGAAAGAAATCTACTTAGAAAAATGGTTAAACCCTGCTGTCAGTATAATCTCCCTTATTATAGTATACACGTAGTCTCGGTAAAAAAAATGTAACATCTCCGCAGCTATAGCTGCGGAGCGTCCCCATCGGGTTAAAACCCCTGATGATATATTGGATGGAGTGGTCAGTGCCAATGGTGTATCCTTTGATTATGTGTGGGAATCTGAAACAAGTATGACCACCTATGTTTTAATGAACAAGAACCAGAAAAATATGAAAAGAGAATTATAACACATATCTAATATAACAAGATAAGACAGACTGGTGCAAATTGTGCCTGTTTTGTTTATTACATTAAATATGCGTTGTGATTCTGTATTCGTTTTTTCTGGTTCCTTTATTATTATTCTATTATATTTTGCCCCTAAAGCAAGTTTCATTTTTGATCATGATAAGTATAAGGTTTAAAACAATTGAAATGGAGAAAAAAAATCTTTATATAGTTAAAACGTTTGAAAATGGAGGGGGGAAAAACTCTACATATTGATGACGCTAATTTGTTGCACATTGGTAACTCTGCGTATTGGTGACTCTAATCCATTGCATATGACACATGAGCATAGTTCAGATCACACAGAGCTATGCTTGCATTGTTCAGTTATTGAATCTGGAGTATCCAAACTGGTTTCTCTGACCTTTAGACTTTGCAGAAACTGTAATAGGAACGACAGAATTCTTGCTAACCATCATTATTGTTGAAAAAATTTGGTGTGTCGTCAAAGCAAAACTACTGTCAGGATTTACTTTTGGACAAACAGAAGCATACCAACAGCCCTCAAAATCATACTTCTAAAATGTCTGATATGGCCAGTAATGCTATATGGCTATAGGCAGAAAAGCAAATGAAAATATGATCAAAGCAGCAGAGATTAGTTCTACAGGTAGTGGCTTAGAGTCCAATGGATTGATGAAAGAACGACATATGACAGTATTTTGAAAGATCTCACAATCATTGTCAACTAGAGGCAGAAATCAACAAAGAAACATGAAATACATCAGCCAGATAATCTGCAACACCAGCACAACCCTAATGCCAACAGTTTTACAAGGAAAAGTTGAGGCCAAAAGAAATGCAGACAGATCATCACCCACCTGTATGAACAACATTAGTCAGCGATCGCGCTAGATTTTTTCCCAGCCGGTACTAGCTACGGCAATTATAACATGTCAAAAATGCAACCGGTACTGACACAAAAAAAATCAGTAGGCTTGTTCTATCAATTTTAATTGCCCTTCCTATAACAGCGCAGCACTAGCCGCGCTAATAGAAAGGGAGAAGGAGGGGAACAAACTGGTAGACTACCGGAAACTGGTTGAGTGATTCATGTCACTATGTGGAACATGGGACTAGGCCGGGAGAAAAAAGGTCAGTGAAGCAACCGGTACAATGAATTTTTTTTCGGTTTTGTGTAAGGACAGGTTAAATCACAGTCGGTATTCAGTGTTTTGAATCGGTAAAATACGGACTGTAGTCGGTTACCGCGGTTGCTGATAGGTGGTTTGAAGGTCAGTGAAGTTGTGCCGAGAAGTCAAGACCAGAGTAGCTGCAGGAGAGTTGTTTGCTGCTGCAGTGGCTTTCATGAAATTCAGTCATGCTGAAAGGTGAGGTGAACTGTCGTTGTTGTTGAAAAAGTTTGGTGTGTCATTCAGTGACAGCTACTGTCCTTGTGTCGCTACAGGATCTAGCCAAGTATCAGCAGCTGGCACAGAGCATGTTTGAAGGAGTGCAGAGCTTGTTGGAACCTTACCACATGGCTGTAGCTCAGGATGACACAGACAAGTCAGTGTGTGTGTGTGTCATATGTGATGTGGTGTGTGTGTGTTGTGTCATATATGTGTGTGTATATGTTACTTGTGTGTATTGTGTGGGTGAGCGCATGTGTGTGTGCGTGAGCATGTGTGTGCAGTGTTGTGTTTTTGTGTGTTGTGTGTGTGTGTGTGTTTGTCACTGTGTGCATGTCCTTGTGTATTTGTGTGTGTGACTGTACATACAAATGCAAAATTTAAATTACACAAAATGTTTTCTTCGATTTTTATTACAGATGATATGAACATAATGTTGATCATTGAGCAACTATAAAACAATCTTTTGACTCTGTGTGTGTGTGTGTATAGTGTGTGTGTGTGTGTGTGTGTGTGTGTGTGTAGTGTGTGTGTGTGTGTGTGTGTGTGTGTGTTGTCTGTCTGTCTGTCTGTGTGTGTATGTGTGTGTCTGTGTGCATGTGATTCTATAACTCATCAAAGCCAGTACATGGATTAGTTTTTAAATTTAGCTATGGCTTCATTGACTGTCACCCCCATTTCTCTAAAAGAATTAAGAAAATGAAAAATAAGTGAAGTAAAGACAGACTGATCAGAAAGCTATTTCAGAATTCAGATATTTTTAGGTGTGGATTTCTTAGGAGCAAATTTTTGGGGGAGTAGGGGAGGGGGCAGAGGGGAATCTGGGAGGGAGTAGACAGTTTCCATCTTTTTTTATTTTGCGGGGGGTGGCTTGGTTTTTTTTGGTATTGTTTTGTAAAGTTTCTTACTTTGTTTACTGGCTTTTCACATCCGTGTAGAACACATTGAAAGGAAATAGAAAAACTGTTTTCTTGTTTCAGGTGCATAAATTATTGTCGGATATTCACAGAGCTGGCTGAGTCATTACTGGAGGTCATTGTTAGCACGCCCGCACAGGTGAGATGATCAACAGTTCCCCTTTGTCAGTATTTTATGCCTTTGTTTTAGATACAACATGAGAATTATCTCACTTTAACCTGTCACTCCAAACTAACCCTTTCAGTTTCAGTCTCTATCCTTCTCACCAGCTTCCCTCAGGACAGGAGAAGGTGTGAAAGGGTTAATTTTTTTTTTTTTGATTTGGACAGAATTTTTGAAACTGTCAGATGTGGGATTTTTCTGCCCTTCAATGGATTTCTGCCACATGCAAGTCAAATTCTGCTGACCTTTTTGTTTTCGCTGCTGTTCCACTGTCCAACAGAAAAAACAATATAGAAACAAAGAGTACAAAGAAATCAGACAAAGCACATTTGTGGAATCATGCTCTATGTGTCAGAGGTTGGCAAAGCTGTTGGGTGTGGATCACCAAAATTACTTCCCGTTTGCTTCCGAGATGAGGTCAAAATAGGTGACCTCTTCTGCGTGAGAGTTACGATCATTAACCCTTTGACTTCGCACCCTATCCAACACTGCAAAAACTTAACTCTTTGACCCCTCACCCTGTGTCTAACAAGCTGTTTAGGATAATTGGGTTGCAGAGATGAGGTTCAATAGGGTCGTAATGAAAATACTGTAGTCATGGTGTTCATTGGTCTTTTTGGTGCATGCTGGTGGAGGGAGCCATTTCTTGAAAGCGCATTGTCACAGCATTTTGTGAAGTTCCAAGCATAGTGTAGGTCTTTCTCTGTTTTCCTGTTTTCTTTGAACAAAACTTTTGATGTCTGATGAGTAAAGTCCCATGCCTGAAATGTGCAGAAGAAAAGTGGACTGCTGGTTGTTTGTGCTTTGTGTGAAGCCTTTAAAAAATAGGTAGGCAGGCTGGCTGGCTGTCGTATAGAGTCATGGATATGATTTCAGTTGTTTGGGGTTTAGGAATCTGAGACAGAAAGCATTACTTCAGATCAGTTGTGTCATAGCTGTTGTGACATTGCAGGGTTTAGGAAACGGTCAGTTAGTAGTATCATGATTTTTGTTGTTTCAGAGTTTATGAAACAGAACAGAAAGCTTTATTTCAGATGAGTTGTATCATGGCGTAGTGTTGTTTAAGGGTTTAGGATTAAACCTGAGACAGAAAGCATTATTTTAGGTCATTGGTATCATGGCTTTGTGTTGTTTCAGGTTTAAGAAACTGATGAAAAAGAAAGTATATTTCTATGAGTGATATCATGGCTTTGTGTTGTTTCTTAAGTAGTTTATAGATTAAGACTGGAAACCACGAAAGTATTTTCACTATTTCTCATGATAAGTGAAGAGTTATTCATGGGCATAGGTGTGTTGTTTCAGGGTTTAAGATTAAAACTGAGACAAAAAGCATTATTTTAGTATTGGTATTATGGCTTTGTGTTGTTTCAGGGTTAAGATAAAACTGAGACAAAAGATTATTTTATCATGGTATTATGGCTGTGTTGTTTCAGGGTTTAAGATTAAAATTGAGACAAAAAGCATTATTTTAGATCATTGGTATCATCATGGCTTTGTGTTGTTTCAGGGTTTAGGAAACTTAATTACAGTGGACATGCTGCTGACCTGTGTTGGGCATCACCTGTATGAAGTAAGTTGTCTACTTTTTTTTTTATCTAAAATTTAAATCATTGTTATTGTAGAGCCTACTTATATGAAGTAGACTGTCTGCATTGCCAGTGTGGCGCATCATGGATGGAACAGGTAGAAGAATTCATTCAGCACGTATGTCAGTTGTCAGAACTCAAAGAGACAAAAGAATGGGGACAATATCTGAAACGTTTCAAAAACATAGTCAAAATCATCATACCAAACAATGAAGGGAGACACCATCACAAATGGTTGGAGGGGATTGTTGGTGCAGAAATGAACTATTAATCAAAGAAGTAAGCTGCAATCCCAAAGATGTAATCATAAATGTGGGTGGCGCAGTCACCAATAACAAATGGGGCATCACTGTCAAACAGAACAGAAACACCATACATGATGACAGTGCTACATGTGATGTTATAACCTCCAGTTTAACAATGGATGTTGAGGCAGTCTTGCATGGCATGTGTGACACTGATCAAATAAAAGAAAATCAAGCCATCATCCTGACTGACTCATCTAACCTTCTTCAAAAAGTGCAAAATGGAGTAGAAACTCCAGAATGGCACAAAACGATGAGCAGTATCAGTCTACAAAATCTTGTGTGAATCTACAGCCATGGACATGCTAGTGGCAAGGGAAATGAATGTGCCTACAAACTTGCAGGTAATGTGTGTCACTACAACAAAAATTCTCCGTCTTGGACTGTCTGAAGTCCTCAGAAGCTTAAAATCATATCGTTGTGAACAGAATGTGGATCATCATACATACCATTGATCATTATCTCTCAAAATGGAATAATTAGAGGAAGTGGCCGGAAATCTGCTGTGAAAGGAAAAACAGGCCATGGTCAATCAGACAAACATTACTATCATCTCAAAAGTAACTCTGTGCAGACTCCTACAGTGTGGAACAGAAAGTGTTTGGATTTTTGTGAATCGTAGGTTAAGAGAATATGAAGAAATTGAAAATGGTAAAGGTTGTCATGGTGTTTGTTTGCAGTTTGTTGTATGTTTGTTTGTGTGTCTTGAAGTTTGTCATGGTATTTGTACATGTTTTGTTCTGTCTTGTTTTCTTTTGTGTGTGTTTAGTGTGTGTTGTTTTTGTTTTGAAGCCAGAAAGTGATAGCTTTTGTTGTAGTTTGAGAGAGACATAGGAATTGATGGTGATGATGATGATACTCATTCTGTAGCACAACGAGTCTGTGTCAAAGTATGATCATTGCACTTCTGTGTCAAAGTATGATCGTTGCACTTCTGTGTCAAGGTATGATCGTTGCACTTCTGTGTCAAAGTATGATCATTGCACTTCTGTGTCAAAGTATGATCGTTGCACTTCTGTGTCAAAGTATGATCATTGCACTTCTGTGTCAAAGTATGATCGTTGCACTTCTGTGTCAAAGTATGATCATTGCACTTCTATGTTAAAAAGTATGATCGTTGCACTTCTGTGTCAAAGTATGATCATTGCACTTCTGTGTCAAATTATGAACATTGCACTTCTATGTCAAAGTATGATCATTGCACTTCTATGTCAAAGTATGATCGTTGCACTTCTATGTCAAAAAGTATGATCGTTGCACTTCTGTGTCAAAGTATGAACATTGCACTTCTGTGTCAAAGTATGAACATTGCACTTCTATGTCAAAGTATGATCATTGCACTTCTGTGTCAAAGTATGATCATTGCACTTCTATGTCAAAGTATGATCGTTGCACTTCTGTGTCAAAGTATGATCGTTGCACTTCTGTGTCAAAGTCTGATCATTGCACTTCTATGTCAAAAAGTATGATCATTGCACTTCTGTGTCAAAGTATGATCGTTGCACTTCTGTGTCAAAGTATGATCGTTGCACTTCTGTGTCAAAGTATGATCGTTGCACTTCTGTGTCAAAGTATGATCGTTGCACTTCTGTGTCAAAGTATGATTGTTGCACTTCTGTGTCAAAGTATGATCATTGCACTTCTGTGTCAAAGTATGATCGTTGCACTTCTGTGTCAAAGTATGATCGTTGCACTTTATATAGATAAAGAAGGGAGATTAAGAAAAAGGAGTGAAGGAGGGTGGGAGCCATGTCCACATAAATGTAGTATCAACATAGTCGGGTATTCATGTTAATGCAGTATAAACATGGTGAGTTTACAAAACGGACAGTAAATCCTAACGTGAAATCAGAACCAAAAAAAACAACCTGTGCTTTGCAGACATTCTGTTGAAAAACTTATTTCTGTATGCAGGTTGCTGAGATTACTTTCAACTTCTGGTACCGGCTATCAGAAGAACTGTATCAGAGGAACAACCAGAGTCTGACACAGATGTTCCGACCTTACATACAACGACTGATCATCGCCTTGTGTCGACATTGTCAGCTGGAGTCTGACCATGTAAGTATCTGAATGCACTGTGGTGGAAAACAGAAAGAACATGGATATGCAGAATTTATTGTAGAAAAAATAACTGCACTATGGCAATGTTTGCATTTTATAATTCTGTTATGGTTAACTCTTTGACGACGGGCTACTTCGATCGAAGTAACAGCTGAGCTCTCACTGAGGACGGGCTACTTCCATCATAGTATATGCTAATGATTTAGTAGTTGGCAGTTGCTTCCCTTGTGGAGGGAACTTCTGTTGAATGCTTCAGCTACGTTTTGCCGGTTTCTTTGTCTAAAATCGATGGATAAGTTCACTTGGACCCAGTTCTCAATGATTTCACTGTGGCAGCTCTAGGCCAGCAGGAGAGCTCAGCTGTGGCAAGTGCAGTCACAATAGAGTTATCACAATAGAGTTGTCCAGAGTTAAATGGTGGTCAACTTTTCCCAGTAATTTAAAATTCAAAGCTTCAAAACACATTATTACTCAAGGATAGTAGCATTAGGTCCCATGGGACCCGTCTTATAGTTTGTCCTTGTCTATGCACACATATAATGTAGCATAGTAAAGATACTAATGAACGATAACACAGGTAATGTGAAAGAAGTTTTAGGAAGTTGTAATGAAATATTGACTTGTATATGTCAACTGGTCAGGCACTTCACAAAAGCATGAGAGACAAAGGCAGACATGTGTACAGCAAATATATGTAAATTCCTAACAAAACAAAATCAGCAATAATAACATAATAATAGTAGTAATGGCAATTATATATACGTTAAAGGGGAAAAATAATGTACAGACATAGAATCAAAGGAAAAGAAGAAAGATAAGAAGGGGGGATGGGGGGGGGGGGGGGCATGGAATCATTGGAGAGTGTTATCACTGAATTAATGAGATCATAATTTATGATGGAGACTCAGAATCCCTTAACGTCTGTCTGACAGAAGATTCATATTTGTTCACTGGAATGGCAGAGCGCAGCTTTTAAATTCAGAGTGAAATTTGATGTTTGTACAGGAAGGTGTGCCTGATGAGACCGGTGACTTTGGGGAATTCCGTGTACGTGTGTCTGAATTGATTAAAGACATCATCTTCATTGCTGGTTCTTCATGCTGTTTTGCTCAGGTATGTTCTCTGGCCTTGATTTTGTACAAATTTGGAAGTGTTGTTTTATCCATATGTTTGCTACACTGCATATTTATGAATTTGATACACATGCAGATATGTTGGGGGTTGATATCTCTTTCTATAAGGGGTAGATCTGCTGATTGCTACATTTTGAACATAATTCACTGAGATTGACTGCATATTTCTGCACAATACTTGTTTGAAAATTGGTGTTTTAATAATGAAAAAAACAACAACAACACATATTTGAAACATTTTTAACTCAGATGGGACGAGCAGTCATGATCAATGACCTGATTTGAGCTTAGTCAGATTTATCCTTAAATTTTTTTCATTCTAAAATGTGTTTATGCATAGCTCATGACTTCTCTGTGCAGGTTGAACGGAAGCTTGTCTATGTTTTTGTTGCAACCAACTTGTGTGTTTGGCATATAGCAGACAGATGTCTATGGAAAAAAAGCACACAATAGTTCAGAATAAAAATGAGCAAAGTGAGTGTTGTGTCACTGAAATGATGTAGAGGAGGGTGCTGGGAAAAAGGCCTAAACAGTTGTACCCGATTCACAGAATGGTGTAGACCTAAGTAGTTGTACCTTGAGAGCTGTTGAAATATTTTAGGTTAACAGTATTCTGTGAACAGGAAACAGTTGCACCCTCTAACACACTATTTTGTTGATGACATTCAGTTCAATCAGTTTTAGCTCTGAAGTGCTGTCACCAGCACATAGAGCTTAGGGCTTGTGCCACGATCATTTTGAATCTTCTCCCATCACATGGCACCCATGGCATTAGTGCATATGGCATTCATACTGACCAGAGAGAAACTGAATTCGAAACTGTTGACATAAGCAGTTGTATCCTGTTCACAGTAAAAGATACCAATCTCTTAAGCATCCTTTTGTTTCCTTGATCCACTTACCCATATCATAGCATTAGACCTGAGAGTTGTAGGAATATTTTATTGGTAGGTTTCAGTGGAAGTGTAACGTAGCATGAAATCTGAGAGCTGATAGAATATTTAATTGGTAGATTGCAATGAAAGCATACCATAGGATTAGACTTGAGAGCTGTAGGTATACTAGACTTGTAGTTTGCAATAAAAGCATAAAAAGCCTTAGACTTGAGAGCTGTAGGTATACTAGACTTGTAGGTTGCAATAAAAGCATACAAAGCCTTAGACTTGAGAGCTGTAGGTATACTAGACTTGTAGGTTGCAATAAAAGCATAAAAAGCCTTAGACTTGAGAGCTGTAGGTATACTGTTACTAGACTTGTAGGTTGCAATAAAAGCATACAAAGCCTTAGACTTGAGAGCTGTAGGAATACTTTATGGTAGGTTGCAATGGAAGTATACTGTAGCATTAGATATTGGTGGGTTGAAAGCAGCATACCTAAGCATCTTGTGCTGCATAGGTCTGATAGAAATGTGCGTGTCCCTGCATTTTCTGTGCACCTCTCTTTCAGATGTTTGAAAACCTCAAGAGTCAGTCCAATGTGGCCACATGGGAAACGTCAGAAGCTGCTCTCTTTGTCATGACAGCGTTAGCCAAGAACATTCTGCCGTAAGTTTGTGTGTGTGTGTGTGTGTGTCTGTCTGTCTGTCTCTGTCTATCTGTCTGTCTGTCTGTGTGTGTGTGTGTGTGATGTTGTGGTTGATGTTTGTTGATGTTCAGGTTTTGTTAGGTCTGGAAGATTCGCGTAATTCAAATAAAATTCATTACCTACACAATTATAGGAACTTTGTGAGGTGTGGATGATATTTTTTTTTTGTCAAAAGAGCTCTTGTGTTAGCCTACATGAAGTGTTGAAGGTTTTATAAAAATGGGGGAGTCCATGTGATGATGACTAAAAATGATCCACATGTCCAAGATAGTTGAATGTGCATGGCTTGGTTTGACTGTATCTCTGTTTATTTGTCTGTCTGGTATTACATACATGTTTCTTTTTGAAAATGAACAGACTGTGTAATAATAATAATAATAATAATAATAATAATAATAATAATAATAATAATAATAATAATAATAATTAATAATAATAATAATAATAATAATAATAATAATAATAATAATAATAATAATAAAGAGCATTTATATAGCGCCTAATCTGATGAAAACAAGAGCCCTAAGCGCTTACAGGTATCACGCAGACACACACGCACGCACGCACGCACGCACGCACGCACGCACACACACACACACACACACACACACACACACACACACACACACACACACACCAGCCGACATTCAAGGCTCAAAAGACAACAAGGGGGGATTTGGGGAAGTTAGGTGGTAGAGTCTTTATAAGTATCATGAGAGGGACTGGAAGAGATGGGTTTTCAGAGAGGACTTGAAAGAAGTGAGAGTTGCAGAGTGGCGAACAGAGACAGGGAGCTGATTCCAGATTACAGGGGCCTGATAGGAAAAGGAGCGTTGACTATAGGTTTTAGTGCGACAGGATGGTATGCGGAAGGTACGAGTATCAGCCGAGGAACGAAGTTGACGAGAGGGGGTGTACAGATGGAGGAGGTCAGAGATGTAAGGGGGTGCAAGACCGTTGAGAGACTTAAAACATAACAAAGCAATCTTGTAGCGAATTCTCTTTTCAACAGGTAACCAGTGAAGAGATTTGAGAAGAGGAGTGACATGAGAGGAACGAGATTTTCTGAAGATGAGCCTAGCAGCATTGTTTTGAACTTTTTGAAGCTTTTGAATGAGAGAGAAAGGACAGCCCGAGAGGAGGGAGTTGCAGTAGTCGAGACGAGAGAGAACAAAGGCACAGAGGAGAGTTTTGGTGGCTTCGACAGAGAGGACATTGCGAATAGAAGAAATTCTGCGTATCTCAAGATAGCATAATCTGCAAACATTCTGGACGTGTTTTTCAAAGGACAGGGTGTTATCAAGAGTGACTCCAAGATTGCGGACAGTGGAAGATAGTGGAATGTCAGATCCAAGCAGAGAGACAGACAGAGGAAGGGAAGAACACTTAGCCAATGTGGTGGGAGAGATAAGGCTAAGTTCAGTTTTAATGGGGTTGAGTTGAAGTTTGTTTACAGTCATCCAGGAGTGAACATCAGAAATGCAGCCTTGGGTTTGTCTGATTATAGAGGGCAGTTGTGGGAGGGAACCAGAAGTATAGAGTTGGTTGTCATCAGAAAAGCTATGATGGGACATAGAGTGAAGTCGCATAATTTCAGAGAGGAGTTGTGTGTACAGCACAAATAGGATGGGACCTAAAACAGAGCCTTGGGGCACACCAAACTGGAGGGTAGCGGGTGCAGAGGATGAACAACAGACAGACTGTTTGAGTGCGATTGGAGAGGTAGGACTGGAACCAAGACAGAGCGATGTCAGAGATACCGAACACTTTATGGAGACGTGTGAGCATGATAGAATGGTCGATGGTGTCGAATGCAGCCGAGAGATCAAGGAGAGATAGAAGAGAGATTTGATTTTGATCAAGAGCAGTCAGAATATCATTTGCAATTTTTACAAGAGCAGTTTCAGGGCTGTGTAGCCATGTTTGAAGATCGATTGGGGAAAAAACATTCATGCTTCTATTGATAGTATGTCTGTTGAATATTTGATGTGAGAGAACACTTCTTTCACATTGTTATTGTTAAACAAAATAAAAATAACAATGTGAAAGAAATATTATTATGAGTGTTTATGACAAAGTAGAACATGAAAGTGCTGTCAGAAACGTAAGATACCAATATCTATGTAGCCAAGTCTTAAAGTGATTTTAGTTTGTCTAAATATTTTGTTGGGAATTTTGTTGTTTGTATGAAGAGATGCTATGTACATTCATGTTAAATATTTTAGTGATAAAGTTGTGAAATTGTGCGTTTTTTACTCCATGATCAAACAGAACACAGAACAGATCGAGGGTTGACAGCCAGAACCCAGTATCTCACTTTTTTGTCAATTTTCACTTTTTTATACTTAACTGTGGCTTTTGATGTGATCTTTCACTTGGTGGACTTCGTTTTTGCCATGATATTGATTTTTGATCAGTTATCGATAAAACCAAAAACCAGTATCTCAAAATGTAGATATAGCCTCTCCCCGAAAACCCAGTTAAAAATCGTCTCCTGTAAACTATCAGAAAATCGAGATACTTGGTTCTGGTTGTCAACCCTTGAGATTGTTCATTTATTGTTTAACCCTTTGACTTTCTCAGCTTAGGAAGCTGGTGAATAGGGTGAGGGAGTCAGAGGAATAATACTAACAAAACAATGGGATACAGAGTATTGTCTGTCACTACACATACAGGGAAGAGAACGAGATAGTTCCCCAAGTGGTGCAGGCTATCCTGAACCTGCCGACAGAGACACACATAGCCGTACGCTACACCAGCACACAACTGCTGGGGGAACTCAGCGAATGGATAGAACAGCACCCACAGTTACTAGGTAGGAGGACGCCGTTCACTTCAACTCTCTATTAGTATGACTGTATTTAATAATCTTATCGCTCTTTAAGTGTGAAAGATTGTTTTGCTGTTCTTTGTTGATTTACAGTGATATGTTTATGGCATGCTACAACACTTGTGATTCATGAGTGCCGGGGGCCCTTTCAGTATAGATAGTATCCCTCATCTTCTGAAAATGCTGTGCTAGGAATTTCCTCTTTTCTGTCACTCTCTTTGTTTCTGTTTTGCTGTTTTGCTTTCTGTCATTTCTTCCTATCATTTTCTGTCTTGTTGGTCCATTCAGCTGCATATGTTCTGCAAAGTCTTACATACTTTCTCTTAGGATTGGTGACAGGATGCTTAATATCAAGTGCATTTTTGGCTCTTAAGGAATTGTAATGTGCAGAAACAATTTCAGGTAATTTAAGCCTGCTTTTATGTATATTTCAGTCTTTGATTATATTTACATTCGTATTCAGGTGTGTTTTTCTAAACCTCCTGGTGATAAATTGGAAGGAACGGTCAACACAAGGGGCATATGCTTAGATAGCATGTGAAAATGCATTGATAGTGTACTTAATGTTCTTTTCAGGTTGTTTTTTTTTTGTGTGTGTGTGTTATTATTAATGTGTACATTTTGAGATGGTTATAGCTGTGATGTGGCTCTGCACAGTTGGCTGGGGTTTAAATAACAATAACAATAACAGTTTATGTTAATGGCAGTACAGTGATTCACGAGTGTTTATACAAATTTACGTTAATGGCATACACAGTACTGTAACTCAGGAGTACTAATACGCAAGTTGTTTCAACCCATTGACTCCCGGAATTGGAATTGTTGGGAAAAAAAAAAATCCTCACACAAAAATTCACACAAATCAAATAATTGACAAAAATGTACAAAAGTATATGTTTCATTGAAGGAAAATATATGGAAAATATAATTACCATATTTTCAATATTGACAGGATGAGGTAACTCACAGTCATGGGAAGATAACCAAGTTTGATGACAAATACTTCACTGTGAATCACGAGCACAAATACTCTGCAGCAGTTTGATTCAGTTTGAGTAGTCGCAGTCATGAGCATAGTATGTTTATTAAACATAATCAAAGGTGAAAATTATCCTATTGTTTTCCCTCAGACCCAGTGTTGCAATACCTTCTGGGAGGATTACAACAGCCGTTACTGGCCTCCATGGCAGCAACAGCTCTACAGAGCATCTCCACCCAGTGTAAGGATCAGATGACTGAACACTTCCAGGGCCTGGTGCAGATCATACAGGCCATGGACACCTTCAACCTCTCCTCAGATGCTGCTATCGGTCTGCTTAAAGGTAGACTGATTTTATTCTTCACGTGCTCATGTGTGTGTGTTCGTGTGCATGTGTGCGTTTGCGTGTGTGTGTGTTTACCCTGAAAGGTAGCATAACCCATGAGTTTCGTTTGCATAGAAAGTGCACTTTCAGAGTCTCAAGTTTATGAAAAACTAGGAACTGTTCAACAATTTACTGACTAGTGAGTCATGTTTAGCAGTGGTGTCCAAACTGGAAATAATTTTATGGGCAACAAAGACAGCTTCCCATTTTCCAAGCTGAAACCTGCTTGTATGAAATGGAGTATCTCCTTAAAACACAAGATCAGGAACCAGAAAAACAAGAAAACCGAACCAGAATACATATTCAACACAAGACAAGACAGGTGCAAATTTTCGGCCAACCAGCCTTTGTCAAGCGTGAATGCATGATCACAAACAGATACCAAACAACAGATCATAAGAAAAAGACTAAAACTTCCCTGATCAGGGTCTTACATGCATATATATATTCCATCTTCTTGTTTGCATACAAGACCTGGACCTCACGGTGGACTTGGACAGACAAATCAAAGCCATGGAAATGAGGTGTTACTTTCAAGATGAAAATCATCAGATACACTGATCATATCATCAGTGAACAAGTGCACCAACCTATCAAGCAGTAAACTGGACAATTTGAAGATCTATTGACTTTATCAAGAAAAGAAAACTACACTGGTATGGTCATATAACAAGGTCCAGTGGCCTTGCTGATTAGTCCTCCAGGGAACTGTTGAGAGGGGGGGGGGGGGGGAGATGGGTAGACAGAACAAATGATGGACTGACAACATGGAATGGACAAGGAACCCATTTGCAAAGACCCTGACTTTGACACACAACTGACAGAGCTGGAAGAACCTGGTGAAGAGTTCTTTGTTTGCACCGACCCAGTGACACTTCATGGAGTTTTAAAAGGGAAATGAAGGAGAAGACTTAACAATATTTGTACATAGGTACATTTTTGTTTATGTGATAATGAATACTTTGTAGAATTGGGTATCATTAATCCAGAAGTGTTTTAGGTTTGCACTTATGTATATATATATATATATATATATATATATATATATATATATATATATATATATATATATATATATATATATATATATATATATATATACATTCATACAGGCAGGCAGGCAGACGCACACATTTTCATACATACAGACAGACAGACAGATGTATACAAAAAAGAAAAAAGATATGTGCGTTCATATTTGATTAGATTACCTTAATCTTTAGTTCAGCATAGATTGCTGTGGAAAAAAGATCCACTAATTTTTTTTGGGGGGAAGGGGAGCCTTTGTGATTGATTCATAATTCAAAAGATGAACATATCTGTTTGTTTTCAACAACCCACAAAAATAAAAGAAAGGAAGCAAGGAAAATAGAAGAAAAAGAAAGGAAGGAGAAGGAAAAGAAAACAGAAAAAAAATCTTATTCCTTTTGGCTTCTTTCATTTGCACTGGCATTACAAAAACCATTTGTGTCACAGTCAGAAATTAGAAGTGTGTCTAAGTAGTCTGTACGTATTTGTGCTGTGCATCACCTTCAGTGTTGTCACCTTCCAGTTTCAGTAGAGATGATCGAATAAAACTTATTGATATTAATGAAATGATGAAGTGTGTTCATTTGACAGGCACGGCTACGATCCTGGCCAGATTGAATCATGGGAAGATCCCTGATGGTCTTCGACAGCTGTGTCTGTGTCAAATCACGCCACTGAAGGTGAGTGTTGTCTTGCTTTTGTGTTGAGGTTGTGTCAGATCACGCCACTGAAGGTGAGTGTTGTCTTGCTTTTGTGTTGAGGTTGTGTTAGATCACGCCACTGAAGGTGAGTGTTGTCTTGCTTTTGTGTTGAGGTTGTGTTAGATCACGCCACTGAAGGTGAGTGTTGTCTTGCTTTTGTGTTGAGGTTGTGTTAGATCACGCCACTGAAGGTGAGTGTTGTCTTGCTTTTGTGTTGAGGTGGTGTTAGATCACGCACTGAAGGTGAGTGTTGTCTTGCTTTTGTGTTGAGGTGGTGTTAGATCACGCCACTGAAGGTGAGTGTTGTCTTGCTTTTGTGTTGAGGTGGTGTTGATTCTTACTGATATCTGCCTTGCTCTTGTGTTGATTCTTACTGATATCTGCCTTGCTCTTGTGTTGAGGTTGGTGTTGATTCTTACTGATATCTGCCTTGCTCTTGTGTTGATTCTTACTGATATCTGCCTTGCTCTTGTGTTGAGGTGGTGTTGATTCTTACTGATATCTGCCTTGCTCTTGTGTTGAGGTTGTGTTGATTCTTACTGATATCTACCTTGTTCTTGTGTTGAGGTAGTGTTGATTCTTACTGATATCTGCCTTGCTCTTGTGTTGAGGTTGTGTTGATTCTTACTGATATCTGCCTTGTTCTTGTGTTGAGGTAGTGTTGATTCTTACTGATATCTGCCTTGCTCTTGTGTTGAGGTTGTGTTGATTCTTACTGATATCTGCCTTGTTCTTGTGTTGAGGTTGTGTTGATTCTTACTGATATCTGCCTTGCTCTTGTGTTGAGGTGTGTTGATTCTTACTGATATCTGCCTTGCTTTGTGTTGAGGTTGGTGTTGATTCTTACTGATATCTGCCTTGCTCTTGTGTTGAGTGTGTGATTCTTATGATATCTGCCTTGCTCTTGTGTTGAGGTGGTGTTGATTCTTACTGATATCTGCCTTGCTCTTGTGATGAGGTGGTGTTGATTCTTACTGATATCTGCCTTGCTCTTGTGTGTGTTTATCTTACTGATATCTGCCTTGCTCTTGTGTTGAGGTGGTGTTGATTCTTACTGATATTGCCTTGTCTTGCTTTGTTGTGTTGAGGTGGTGTTGATTCTTACTGATATCTGCCTTGCTCTTGTGTTGAGGTGGTGTTGATTCTTACTGATATCTGCCTTGCTCTTGTGTTGAGGTTGTGTTGATTCTTACTGATATCTGCCTTGCTCTTGTGTTGAGGTTGTGTTGATTCTTACTGATATCTGCCTTGCTCTTGTGTTGAGGTGTTTGATTCTTACTGATATCTGCCTTGCTCTTGTGTGAGTGTGTTGATTCTTACTGATATCTGCCTTGCTTTTGTTGTTGAGTGGTTGTGTTGATTCTTACTGATATCTGCCTTGCTTTTGTGTTGAGGTTGTTGATTCTTACTGATATCTGCCTTGCTTTGTGTTGTTTGTTCTTACTGATATCTGCCTTGCTCTTGTGTTGTGTTGATTCTTACTGATATCTGCCTTGCTCTTGTGTTGTGTTGATTCTTACTGATATCTGCCTTGCTTTTGTGTTGAGGTGGTGTTGATTCTTACTGATATCTGCCTTGCTCTTGTGTTGAGGTGGTGTTGATTCTTACTGATATCTGCCTTGTTCTTGTGTTGAGGTAGTGTTGATTCTTACTGATATCTGCCTTGCTTTGTGTTGAGGTTGTGTTGATTCTTACTGATATCTGCCTTGCTCTTGTGTTGAGGTTGTGTTGATTCTTACTGATATCTGCCTTGCTTTTTTGTTGAGGTTGTGTTGATTCTTACTGATATCTGCCTTGCTCTTGTGTTGAGGTGGTGTTGATTCTTACTGATATCTGCCTTGTTTTTGTGTTGAGGTTGTGTTGATTCTTACTGATATCTGCCTTGCTCTTGTGCTGAGGTTGTGTTGATTCTTACTGATATCTGCCTTGTTTTTGTGTTGAGGTTGTGTTGATTCTTACTGATATCTGCCTTGCTTTTTTGTTGAGGTTGTGTTGATTCTTACTGATATCTGCCTTGCTCTTGTGTTGAGGTTGTGTTGATTCTTACTGATATCTGCCTTGCTTTTTTGTTGAGGTTGTGTTGATTCTTACTGATATCTGCCTTGCTTTTTTGTTGAGGTTGTGTTGATTCTTATTGATATCTGCTGTATACCATTTATCAAATGTATACCACTCTCAGGCAGTGTGAAGTCTTAAACATACATACTGTGGAATCCACAACAAGTATGACCATGCGTGTTTGAACAAACAGGAACCAGAAAAAATCATGAAAATAGAATCAGAATGTGTATAGAATAAACAGGACAAGACGGGTGCAAATTTTCAGCCAGCTGGCCTTTGTCAAGTGTAAACATAAAACAACAAGCAAGAAACATGAACACCTGTGGAAAAACAGCGAAACTTCCCTGCTGTCCGGACAAGTAGGAGAAATTTCCACCAGTTTTTGTGTGTTATATTTGTTATTTGTTATTTTTACGATTACGCTTGACAAAGGCCAGTAGACCCAAAATTTGCGCCTATCTTGTTGTATTACATACACGTTCTGATTCTATTTTTGTTTTTCTGGTTCATAATTACCATGACTCACATTTAATTATACCAAGCTCCATAATATGATTCCCATAAGAATTGTAGATGTTGTCCATATGTATGTTTATGCTGTCCTTATGTATGTCATGCTGTCAGTATTTATGTTGTGCTGTCCATATGTTATGTCATGCTGTCCATATTTATATCATGCTGTCCATATTTATGTTGCTGTCCATATTATGTCATGCTGTCCATATTATATGCTGTCCATATATTGCTGTCCATATTTATATCATGCTGTCCATATTTATTCTGCTGTCCATATTATTATTCTGTCCATATTTATTCATGCTGTCCATATTTATTGTATTTAATGCTGTCCATATTTATGTCATGCTGTCCATATTTATATCATGCTGTCCATTTTATGTGTCATATTATGTCTGTTCCATATTTATATCATTGCTGTCCATATTATATCATGCTGTCCATATTTATGTTGTGCTGTCCATATTTATATCATGCTGTCCATATTTATTTGCTGTCCATATTTATTTCATGCTGTCCATATTTATGTTGTGCTGTCCATATTTATTGCTGTCATATTATATCTGCTGTCCATATTTTATGTTGTGCTGTCCATATTTATATCATGCTGTCCATATTTATGTTGTGCTGTCCATATTATATCTGCTGTCCATATTATATAGTCATGTGCTGTCCATATTTATATCTGCTGTCCATATTTATGTTGTGCTGTCCATATTTATATCATGTGCCTTGCTCCATATTTATTATCATGCTGTCCATATTTATGTCATGCTGTCCATATTTATGTTGTGCTGTCCATATTTATATCATGCTGTCCATATTTATTATCAGCTGTCCATATTTATGTTGTGTGTCCATATTTATTATGCTGCCTATTTGTATGTGTCATATTTATTGTGCTGTCCATATTTATATCATGCTGTCCATATTTATACATGTGCTGTCCATATTTATTCATGCTGTCCATATTTATGTTGTGCTGTCCATATTTATTCGTGCTGTCCATATTTATATCATGCTGTCCATATTTATGTTGTGCTGTCCATATTTATTATCATGCTGTCCATATTTATGTTGTGCTGTCCATATTTATGTCGTGCTGTCCATATTTATGTATATGCTGTCCATATTTATGTTGTGCTGTCCATATTTATGTTGTGCTGTCCATATTTATTCTGCTGTCCATATTTATGTTGTGCTGTCCATATTTATGTCATTGCTGTCCATATTTATGTGTGCTTCCATATTTATGTTGTGCTGTCCATATTTATATCATGCTGTCCATATTTATAGTCATGCTGTCCATATTTATGTTGTGCTGTCCATATTATATGTGCTGTCCATATTTATGTTGCTGTCCATATTTATGTCATGCTGTCCATATTTATTTGTGGTCAATATTCTGCTGTCCATATTTATGTTGTGCTGTCCATATTTATATCGTGCTGTCCATATTTATGTCATGCTGTCCATATTTATGTCATGCTGTCCATATTTATATCATGCTGTCCATATTTATATCATGCTGTCCATATTTATGTTCATGCTGTCCTTATTCGCTGTCCATATTTATGTTTGCTGTCCATATTTATGTTCATGCTGTCCATATTTATATCATGCTGTCCATATTTATGTCATGCTGTCCATATTTATATCTGTCATTTATCTGCTGTCCATATTTATGTAGTGCTGTCCATATATATATCATGCTGTCCATATATATATCATGCTGTCCATATTTATGTCGTGCAGGGTTTGTTAGACAGCGGAGAGGAAGTGAAGCAGGGTTCCCCCACAGACCCCACTGTCTGGCTGGATCGACTGGCCGCTATATTCAGGTATTTTGTGGTTTTTGTTTTTCTTTTCTCTTTTTAATTTTTTTTCCTCTTTTCTTCAATGTATCTGATAGGCCTGAGTTTTTTTTTTTATAAGATTCATGGCTTTTAGGTAGTTTCGTTTATGCTCGCCATTTTTTTTTTTCCCTTTCGTCCCATGTTCTACACTATGGTAATGGCCTTACAAGCCTAGACAGTTTTTACACTGTAATGGCCTGGTGATGATGACAGTAGTGGTGATAATCATGATGCTGCTATATAGTTCCATCATGGATTTTATACCCTGGCATCAACCAGGGCCAAGAAATACAGACACCTGCAGAGTTGGTCAAGAGATCTGAGCAACACTCTCAGTGATGCATCTGAGAAGTCAATAAGACTTGACTGGTGTGGTTCCAGTCTTCCCAACAGGCCCTGGCACACTCAACACTGGGTTGTTTGGAACTGGCTGATGATGAAAAAGGCTACAGTAATGTAGACTGGATTGAACCCACAACCTTCCAGTTGGTAATCCATTGCACTGCACACACGCTTTACCATGGGCAGATAGGTTGTGTTGCGCTTTCTTTTTTCTTTGTTTTAACCATGTGGTAACAAGAAACAAGAGTTGAGGCAGCCGAGATGTGGTTTCTCAGAAGAATGTCGAGAGTTCCATGGACAGCAAAGAAAACAAACGAGACAGTCTTGATGGAGGCAGACACAAGTAGATTACTCATAAGGAAGATTAGGAAAAGACAAGCAACATTTATAGGCCATTTTATGAGGAAGGGGGATTTGGAAGCACCTGGTCACAAAGGTAAAGTTGGAGGGGGAAAGAGCACCAGGTAGACCCAGGGAGAAAATGCTGGACGGCAGAGTGGCTGGGGACGAGGAGGGTGGGGGAGATGCTAGGGGCAACAAGAGATAGAGACAGATGGAAGTCCATGATCGCCAACGCCATGCAGCAGGGCACCTGATGATGATGACATGGGAAGAGGGAGGATGTTTGTTGTCAAGTTCTCTGTTGGCCAGATTTGGGCTATATATCCTTCAGTCATTGTACAGTTACTGTCTCCTTTCCTACAATGTTTTTTTTTCCATCTTGATAGGGGTATAGTTTATCACTTAATTGCTGAATCTGGGCTGGATTTAACCCGTTGACTTCCGTACCCTATCCACCAGCATCCTGCATTGTCACCCATCCTTCCTGCAGTTAGCTAATGGAAAGGGTGAGTGAGTCGAAAAATTTTTTGCAGTTGATGGATAGGGTATGGAAGTCAAAGAGTTAAGATTGTGTTGGTAGTTGCTTACATCTAGTGCGGCACAGTGATTAGTTTTGTGTGCCTGTGTTTATGTGTGATGAAGTTATTGTTATTGATAAATTATTGTGTATTTTTTTTATTGTTATGATCTGTTATCATGTAAAATGCAGTGAATATACTTTGACATGGACCATTTCTATTATACAATTATTATTAGTAGTATTGGGATTATTACTGTTATCATCATCATCATCATCATCATCTATTACCACCATCATCATCATCATCACCACCACCATCATCATCATCATCATCATCATTATTGTCATTGCTGTTTTTATTTTTTTATGTACTGCGAAACCAGAGAGTTACTGGGTTTTTTTGTTTTTTTTTAGAGAGCAGAACAAAATCAGAGAGTATTTTGTCCGCTCAGTTGGTTTGGTCAAGTCAATTTTTGTTGTTTTCTGTTGTGATATCTGTCTGTGGTGTTGGTAATGGGTGTGTGTGTGTGTGTGTTTTGGAGTATTTGGAGGGGAGTTGGGTCCCCCCCCCCCCCCTTATCCTCCATCCCCTGCTTTTTAACATGGTACTTGAGCAGATGTCTTTGCAGGTACACCAATCCCACTGTCACGAATGGCCAGATGCATCCCTGTCAGCCTGTCATTATGGAGGTGAATTGTCATTGTGTGTGTGTGTGTCGGTCTGTCTGTCTGTGTGTATGTATATAGATAGATAGATAGACAGACAGACAGACAGATAGATAGATAGATACACAGATAGATAGATGTGTGTGTGTGTATCTGTGTGTGCGTGTATGTGTGTGTGTGTATATATGGGTGGTTCTCAAAAACATGTGTTATTTCTGTGACACAGAGACCCCAAAATAAATTTCACTGTAGATATGTCTTTGTGTCACACAGTACAGCATTTCAATACACATCATATTCTAAAAAGGAAAAGATGATCTGTCAATTCATCTTCTTGTAGTAGATGATTAAAAAATCATTTTTTGGTTGTGTTACGGTTGTGACGTGGAACCCAAAAAAAGTGATTTGAAGTGTTTAAAAACAGCATGCTTTGTAAAATCTGGTCCAATTTATTTGTAATCAAAGGAAAGAAAAGTTCCATGTAAAAAGAACTTTCAGAATGACTGGGAGGGAGTATTTTTCTGTAATTTTTAAGTTGACCATTAATCCTCCATGCTCGCAGCAACTTCACATTCTCATGTCTCCATGATTATTGAACTATACAGCTCAAGTCAGGCATGCAGTATTTCATATCCTTGCACTCAAAAGATACAAAGCAGATTTTCAAGCCGATGTACCATTTATTGTCTTTCATTATATAATAAAAACAATGTGTTACAGTTGTGACATGGAGTCCGTTACAGTTGTGACATGGAATCTAATTCTACAAAACAACTTAAACCAACTATGGACATGGCAAACATGAGCCAAAAAGGAAACAACTGACATTAGAACAACCAAAATTAAGAAAATAGAAAGGATTTTTTTGAAGTCAAATCACTGATAAATGTTATCTATTTGGAGTCTGTTACGGTTGTGACGTGGAATCCAACTCTACGAAATAGAGAGAAATCTACACGTACATGGCAAATATGAGTCAAGGATAAAACAGCTGAAAATAGAACAATTCAATTCAGGAAAATAAAACAAGTGTAACAATTTAAGCATTATATATACATTTGTCAACTACACTGATGGAGACGGATGATGTCAACTACTAAAAGTGTAGTGACCACGGCCATCGATCCATGGGTCGCCCAGTACTCGTGTAATTTCCTGGATCTTGACCCAGGACAAATCGGTATGATCTGGCCATGTGTAATAGCAGCCTGAGGGATGGTGTTTCAGGTAGCTGACAGCGATGTCCTCATCTGCTGCGTCAATGGTTTTAATCTGCAATTAAAAGCAACAATAGAATTATTACCCAATGGCAGAAATTAGGAGTGTTAGTAATAACCGCACTATATCTAATTATACTATTGGCTCTATTAATACTACCATCACCATTAGTGAAGCATTTGGACCCTTTGGCTGGTAACTTGTCACCTAATGGCAAAAATTAGTTGTGTTAGTAATAACCGAGCTGTTTCTATTATTGATCCTCTTAATACTGCCATCTTCATCCTCTTAATACTGCCATCTTCATCAGTGAAGAATTTGGACCTACTGGTTGGTAAATTTTGCTTAATGTTAAACAAATTGATTTGATTTTGTGTTCTCAAAGAAGTGTCTTACCTTTCCAATATAATGTTCCATCTTCTGTCCACTCTTCCTAGGAAAGGCCACTTCCACATAATGATTAACTTTCAAATGACTGCAACACAGAAAATGACACAAAACCCTACATGAATGAACCGATTGACAAAAGTTCTTTTCCGGAATGGCAAACTTGACTTCAGGAAAATGCCAATGCAAAAAAAAAACAAAAAACGAGAGAGAGAGAGAGAGTCTTTCACACTGTCAGCTCGGCTTATCTGCATAATTCAATTATCTATATTATTTTTCCATTAGTCTTCGTTTGTATCGAACGGCGATTCTTCACTGATGCTTGGCAACACAGAAAGGGTTTAAAGTTACTTCCCTTCCTTTTCATTCTTGCTCATGCGCATTCCGAGTCTAAACCGGGGGAAAAAAAAGTTTGCGAGCGAAGATTTGTATCGACAGCAAATTTGGGCCTAACACATGCGATAGCAACAATGAAGGACGTGCCTGTTAATGCAGATGTTTCTGCAATAGACAAATCAGTAAAAAAAAACAAGTGGCGATGGCTCTGGCTAGAAGAAGAAGAAGATGGCGATTGTTTCGAAGTGTTTCCATTGCTTCAGGAATGGACGCAGGTTTTCAGGAATGGGAACATTTAGAGGACATGGAAATTTAAGGTTTCAGGATTGGGAGATTTTTTCACTTTCACCCATGTTAATGCAATGAAGAATAGATTGACATAGTAACTTTCAGTCTAATACTTTCAGGATGCATGTATGATTATTGTTCATATTTGTTTTGTATCATTTGGGCATACAATATAAAACTACAATTTGGCTATCATTGAACACACACACACACACACACACACACACACACACACACACACACACACACACACACACACACACACCACACACACACACACACACACACATACACACACACACACACACACACACACACAGCTGTAGCATTAATGTTACAAACACACCAGTGGACAGTGACACTAATATCAAAGTAATTAGATTTTCCAATGAGTTACTGGTTTTCAAAGGTTGAGTCTTCTCAGTCACCAAAGTTTCTGGATCAGGGAGAGGGTGGCTGACTGGAGCATTTGAGGATGTTGCGGTATTTCTGGCCTTCCCATCAAGGATTTGTTGTTTGCCCAGTCTGGGTAACTGAAAATATAACGTAACAATGAAAAGCAACATCTCTCTTTTTAACACGTGGTGTGGTGTGTGTATGTGTGATGTATGGTATGGTGTGTGTGTGTGTGTGTGTGTGTGTGTGTGTGTGTGTGTGTGTGTGTGTGTGTGTGTGTGTGTGTGTGTTGTGTGATGTGTGTGTGTGTGAGGTGATGTCATACGGTGTTTAAAAGTTACATTACAATCCTTTTCCAATGCAAAATTATGTGTAATACATGACATGGAAACGAGACAATAATTTTTAAAAGAAATTAGTGAAGTTAGTCAAATAGCCAATTAATAAATTACTTTAATGAAATGAATGAAGACTGTTGGGAGAAAAAAGGTTGGAAGACAACAACTTGTCCTCAGTGATACATACATTAAAGATCAGTGAAACGCACACACACACACACACACACACACGCACGCACGCACGCACGCACGCACGCACGCACGCACGCACGCACACACACACACACACACACACACACACACACAGAGTTTCTCATCACAACTTAACTGAAATCGACCAATATGCTCTGTATTTACTTAAGTCAAGCTCAGCATTTGTTAGTTTTTAAGTTTATTAGATCTTGACACAGCAACGAAGTTTGGGGTTGGATGAGAGTGATGTATGGATACAGTAGAGCAAAATCTCATTGTAGTCAGAGTTCACTGCCTGGTTTCCATGTCACAACCGTTCACTTTTTTTTAAATGACAAAGTATGCACTGGTTTTGCACACAAACTAATTTCATTGGCGAGACGAAATTCTTAGCTAAAAAGTGAATCACCATCAATCTTAAGTAAAATCACGCGGAAGAAGGTGGGGAAGGGAGATGAGTAGAGACACGTTTTCGTCGTGACGAGAAACTCGGAACAGTGTGTTCCGCGAGCGACCGTACATACTTCTGACGAAGATTACAGTAGAAGTAACAAACCATCGTTGCTGGCAAAAAAAAGATGAGGAGCACGGGTTTAAAGGCAACATTATAATTCTGTTCCTTTCACCGAATCAACAATGGGAATATGTGATGTATGAAAAGGAGAAATACCATGACGAGGCATTTCGGTCGGTAAAAGAAACCATGTAGATTTCATTTCCTGTCGCGACCAACACATCAGTAAATCTTTATTCCGCTAGTGACAGATAAAAATAGCAGTAATAGAAACGCAGACTGTAAATTTTGTTTTTAGTAACCGATCCATTGATAAACAAACATGCAAAGAAGCAACTGACAGGCAAGTACTTCATTTTCTCGTTTTCCGGATCTAACAGTCGCGACAAGAAAACAGCGCGTCATAGTTTCCTGTCGCAACTGTAACACTCTGCCTGACATTTACAGACACAGAGGAAAATAAACCCACAATCAAAAGTTCGAAAATCATATTCAGTATTTACTATACAGATATGTTTGGTTATTTACATTAATGAAGTAAAGAAAAACATCAATGACACACAGAAGAAAAACGTTTCCAAAAATTCGGTCGGTCGGCCGAAGAAACTATGGCTCTTTCCTCTCTTGTCGCGACCGACACGCGACTCACAAACAAATCTATTTATTTAGATTATGCTTTAAAATTTCACCCCACACAGGAACGGTCGCTTTCTTTAATCAAAGTGTATGTCTCCTGATGACATTTTCTACCTCTGTAAGCATCCTGTCTTTATAAAAAAAGACTAAGTTCTTTGGAATTGGTTAGCAAAACCAAATCATCGGTAAAGATGCACTCTTAGAGAACATCCGAAATTATTAAATTTTTCGTCTTAAACACTGATTTACATTATTTTATGCCATGATTAAAGTTGATAATGTAACAATATTCTTTTTTTCCAAAGAACTACTCATAATTAAACGATCAAAAACGATGAAACAAACCAGTACACCCACCTTCAATGATGTAGTCGCAGGAGGCTGGCACAGTCGTGACGTTTCCAAAGAGGATGGAAGACAAAGGAACCAAAGTGTAAAATGTACTCATAAAGGTGATACGGCAGGAAAAACCAGCATGCCAGAGATGTTTCAGGTCAAGGCTAAGTGCCTGACTTGGAATCTCGGTCAACTGACCTTAGTCTCAGAGTTCACAGAGGTTTTCCGTTGTACGGTCGCGACCGTGAAAAATGGAAACGATGCCGGGTGACATAATATGCGATATGACATAAGAGGACAGGAACTGCAGTTTGTATGCACCAATTGTTCCTACTGTCGTGCACTGTTTTCTTCGTCAGTTTTTGTAGAAAAGCATTCTCTGGAATGCTGAATAGTTTTGTGCATGAAACATTAAGACAGACTCGAAAGTGGAAACCATGCGTCACGACCGTAACAAAAATATCATATGCCCATATATAATTAATATCAAGATACAGCTAAGATTTTGTTTAGTGCAAAGATACATAGATATCTGTACAGCTGTTTGACGTTGTTTTTGTTTCAAAAAACACTTCTTAAAGAATCTTAAAAATGATCAGTTTACAGTGTGTTTCTTCATGTCACAAATCCGCCATATTGTTTTGTGTGTGTTTTTTGTATTTAATGCTCAATGTACAGCAAGAAAGATGAAGACATGCAATAATTTTTTTAGACTTTATTTTTTCAATACAAACACTACCAAAATACAAGCATCACAAGCATCCACAAACAGAAAACAAATTTAAAGTGTTTCAAGTGAGTTACCCCTATGCCACACATGTTTCTGAGAACAACCTATATATATGTGTGTGTGTGTGTGTATGCGCGCGTGTCTGTGTGTTGTGTGTGTGTGTTCTCTGTGCATGTGTGTGTGTGTCTGTGCGTGTGTGTGTGTTTCATTCTCTTGTATAATGATGTATGTATATTTCATCTCCATCACTGTACATTATTTAATCCATTGAATACATTGCTGCGTAATGGTAGCAGCATACCTCCCTGAAGCTGCCCCTACCCCAAATACTGGACAAAAAGCACCCTTTGCTTTTAGCTGGAGATAGATTTGCCTACAATTTGGTGTGTTGAAAGAAGATAGGTTAAGCTTTTGTTTGGATAGCTGGAGATAGATGTGTTGAAAGAAGATAGGTTAAGCTTTTGTCTGGTGTTGTCAGAATTATTGTTACCTCGACATCAAAGCGGTAGCCATGTTGGACAGAACATGATATTGTAAACAAACGCTGTCACTCTTTTTTGATTCTTAATAAATTCTAAATGGAATCAGAATCATATAGATTTAGTCAATACACTTATACACAAAAGAAACTATAAGGCAGTAGACAAACATCATAAGTTGCTAGCGCTCACCCTTTGAAACTTGTTCAAATAATCCTCAGTGAACACACTGTATGAACATTTTCAGCACCAAAGACTGCCGAACACAAGTCAAACCTAGGCCAGAAGACCTGTAAAGGGAAGTAACTCAATGAGCATAGTCTGGATCAAGAAATAATACATATCAAGGGTTACCTGTCAAAACAGTGCATTTCAAAAAGAAAAAAAGAAGGCAGATACACCATTCTGGTTGGAAACACTTGATTTATATCTATAAGATACATATATACACGGAATGAGTTTGAATTCGCCGTTAAAAGTATTCTGGGCTCAGTGACCCACTGCTGTGCCGTAATTTGTCCACAGTGAGTTAAGGATGAATATGTGTACATTTGATATCGTTCTGTTGACTTGTGGTGAATGTGTGTGTGTACATTTCATATTGTTCTGTTGATTTAATTGTTGTAACTTGTATACATTTACATGCTGGATCTGATATAGGATACTGTGTGTGTATGTCTGTCTTCACACAGTCCCAACAGTTTTGTATCCATGTTGACTGTCGCCTGTTGCAGTTGTGGCCGGTGTTGTCTCAGGCATGCAGTAAATACCAGGCTGACATTCGCGTCATAGAGCGGTGTTGTCGGTGTATCCGCTTTGCCATTCGGTGCCTGGGGAAAAACTCTGCCACTCTTCTCACACCTCTAGTCACACAAGTAAGATATGTGCGGTCTCTTTTGTCTTGGGACGCTATTTTATTCTTGTGCTGCATTGAGTGTGATAAGATTTTAGATGGAGGAATGTTATGCTGTTTTGACTGTGATAAGGCTTTAGGTGGAGGTATATTATTCCGCATTGATGCCCTATTGGGATGCCGGGGGCTCTTTCAGTATGAATAGTGTCCTCACCTTTTTGAAATTCTGTACTAGAAATTTCCTCTTTTCTACCACTTTCTTTGTTTCTCCCTTCCTCCTTTGCTTTCTGTCATTTCTTCCTTTTGTTTTCTGCCTTGTTGGTACATTCACCTGTATGTGCTTTCTCTTAGGATTGATAATTGGGTACAGCTGTTATGTGCATTTTTGGCTGTAAGGAAATGTGTCGTTAGTTACATTTACATTTGTATTCAGGTATGTTTTTTTCAAATCCTCTGTTGATAAATTGGATGGAATGGTCAACACCAAGGGCATATCTTTAGATTATGTATATGAATGCATTGATGAGCGTACTTAATTTTCTTTTCCAGGTGTTGTTTTTTCAATTCTGTATTGAAGACGATAAGATGTTAGATGGAGGCATGTTCATGTTGGCTGGAGTGCATGTATTACTTACGACTTGATTCACAGATGGTCCAGCTGTACTCGGTTCACCAGCACTCCTGTTTCCTGTACCTGGGCAGTATCCTTGTAGACGAGTATGGAGGGGAAGCCGGCTGTATACCTGGTCTGCTAGACATGTTACAGGTATGTATTCACTGTTATTGATCTGATTCAGGGTTTGGGAAGATAAAGCAGCTGGAAGAGGTGTGCAACCCACCTTCAAAATGGTGGTCTGAGAATAATGAGGTCTTTTTCATGTCACTCACCGTACTGTCCAGTTAAGGGTAATGGTACTGTCTTTGGCCTTTTACTCAGTGTGAAAAAGAAAGGAATTGTGCTGTACTCAAACTGAGGATTTGGATACTGTTGACACTAACACAGACCAGACAAAGCATATACTGCACGGCGCACAAATCCGTGATACTTGGGTTGGCCGTAGTTCTGGTTCTGCCCTGTCGGCTATAAATAGCGCGCATCTTTCCCCTTCCCTTCCACTCCCCACACCCTTTTCCACCCTTTCACCCGCCCTGCCGTATAGCGAGGCCACTCACAAAATGTATGTGAGCGAAGCAGGGGCGCGCGCGTGTTAGTTACTGCACTGGTCACTAGCACTAAGTTCATGGTATGTGCCTCCAGATTGACCTAGATTCCAGTACTCGGGAAGAGCACAGCAGTTATAACACACACACACACACACGATGCATGCAGTAGGCAGAGAGATATGCATCATAATGTATATACTCGCCTTGCGCTTGCGCACACGCACACACACTCACACGTTCTGCGCGCTTGCGCACACGCACACACACACACACACACACACACACACACACACACACACACACACACACACACACACACACACACACACAACAAACACACACACACACACACACACACACACACACGCAACACCCACAAACACAGAGTTGATTTATACATATAATATGGCCTGGATTAACATGCATTTGAACACACACACGCATGCACAGAGAGACAGACAGACAGACAGACAGAGAGAGAGAATATCAAATCAAAACACGCATATCATACACACACACGCACACACACACACACATATCTGATTCACATAATATGGTATGCATGTAACATACATTTAACACACACACGCACACACACACACTCACTCTCTCTTGCTTTAAATACTGTTATAATTATGATGTGGTGCATGTGACATGCATTTTGAGAATACATGCTTGAAAACTCTCTCTCTCTCTCTCTCTCCTCTCTCTCCTCTCTCTCTCTCTCTCTAATTACATGTACATAGTGTTATATGATGTGCATGTACCATGCATTTTGAAAATACATGCTTGAAAACACACACACACACACACACACACACACACACACACACACACACACACACACACACACACACACACACACACTCACACACACACCGCACACATACACACACACAACACACACACACACACACACACTCACACACACACACACACACACACACACACACACACACACACACACACACAGATGAATGTTAGACGCAACTCCAGAGAGAGACAGACAGACAGAGGGAGAGAGAGAGTGAGAGAGAGATGTGTCGGAGGTTGCCCTGGATAAAGACTGGCTTAATTAATACACGCGCGTGCCTAGTTTATAGCCGGCACCGCGCGATGCCTTCATCAGGCAACAGCTAACACCCGATTTTAGTCAAATGTAAGCCTCTAAAAAAGAATGAAAACAAACAGCTGACAGCGATTTTTTTTTAATTTTAGAAAGTTAAAGCACTGAAGACCACGAATCAGACCTTGCCAAAACTGAGGAATTTATATAAAGATTGTAAATTGCACTATACTTCCGTCACTACTACGAAAATAATCTCACTTTATACTGAACAAAGAGCAACCTGGAGATGTCAGTCGATCATCACATTAGTAATTTCAACAAATTTCAAAGACAAGTAATCTGACAAAGTAAAATCACTTCTTCAGAACAATGAATATTCACAGCACTGAATGCACACAGGTAAAGTGACGAAAATAATGCAGATCATTGCACAAATTCACAATACACACAGAAAACTGCACTCGGCTTCCTTCTTTATCAGTAGTGCCAGAACACAAAGGCACGCTAGCCAGTGATATGGACTTTGGTCGACCCTGCCTGGACAAAAATAGTACTTGCAGGCGATGCCGGTGCCGGCTCGCAATTAAAAGGTGACGGAATGGCTGGGAAAATGCAGCCGTGACTGGTTTCGACCTTTGGGTCTCCAGCAGTGTACAGAAACACATTGCAGTCATTCTTCTTGATCTGTCACTCGGTGTCATAATTCGAGGATAGTGAGATCTCTACCACATCATTCCCCATACCACCCAGCTTAGGGTTATGGCACTGTCTCTTTTTATTCAGTGTCACAGAGTGAAAAAAATGTTTTGTTTTAGGATATTTGCTTCCCATTGCCTCAGCATGAAAAAGAAATTATGGTTTTCCCCTAACCCTGAGTTTATAAACATGTGAGGTGATAGTTGTCAAGTTTTCTGGGAGCCAACCAATGTTACAAGGTGGTGCCCATATTTTCTCCCCTGCTGCTCTTCTGTCCCTGACTTGAACAAAATAGGTGCCCATTCGTAGTGGAGAGGACTGAAGGCTGCATACACACAGTTTTGCTCAAGTCAGACTTGAACCCATGCTGTTGGATTGGAAATTGATAGCTGTACCTCTGCTCCAGCCTGTCCTCCTACTGTGATGGTCATCTCTAAGAAATACAGCCATGAACTGAGATCAGTGATCAGAGCTCCCACTTTTCCGCAGATTTCCGCTAAAACCGAGCGTGAGAATCCGTGAAAAAAATTTTTTTTCAAAAAAAAACAAAAAACCTATAAAAAACTATAAATTAAGCTCAGATATGTGTCAGATTGCGCAATTTTAAACATGAATTTTCAAAATTTTCAAGGTGGGCAAGTCCCCCCTCCTGATTTTCAGGGATTTTTGCTTTTCCTCAGTGGGAGCCCTGGTGATAACACATTGAGTTCCTAGCTGCAGCAAAGAAATTGTTCTGATTGCTTGGTTTTTGTCTATTGTGTTCGTCATGGAGCCGTCGACGTGGTGGTTTTTGTTTGAATCGTCCCCATTATTCAGATTCGTTGTGCTGTGTTTTTTGTTTTCGTCAAGGCTGGTTATTCCATTTCTTCACTGTCAGCCATTTTTCGTTCCAACGTGCACAACAGGTCACAGTGACATTTCTGTTCTGAACTGTGCCAGTCAGCCATTTCCTCCAACCTACTTCACCGCTTACGTGCAAAACGCAGCATGCAACCATCGCCAGCATGTCGGCAGCTGTTGTCCGGGTGAGCGCACTGCCTCGCCTTCTGTTTACTATTCTCGCGATGAACTGGTTGCGATTCCTGCTGCTCCATTGACCTCTGACCTTGTCTCTCGGCTGCGTGAATTGGAGATTGGGTTCTGTTTGCCAAGGAAACGAACGCGCCGAGGAGGAAGAAGAAAACAGAGGCACATTCAAACTGTTACATCTGTGCGCCCTGCTAGTTTGAAAACTGACTCTTCTCCATCTGTTTCCAGCTTCAGATATGTGATCCCTATTCCCCTCACAACACCACCTTCCACTCTCAATGAGTTCACTGTGGCTCTTTTCAACGCCCGATCTGTTAGTAAACCTGAAGAGAGAACAGAGATTTCAACCTTTATTTTTGACCATGATATTCAGGTTATGTTCCTAACTGAAACCTGGCTGAGAACGAGTGGTGACGAAGCAAAGTGTGTAGACCTTACTCCCACAGGCTACAGCATCAAGTCCTTTCCTCGCGCTTCCAGAGGAGGAGGACTGGCTGTCATTTATCATGATCGCTTCTCCCCCTTTATCTCCTTCAGTTCTGTACTTCCTTTCTCTCATCCTGCCTTTGAACTTGTCCATGTGTCTTTCTCCCTACCTAAAGTGACCGTTTCTTTCCTGTGTTTGTATCGACCTCCACCAAGCCGCAAAAACAGACAGACAGACAGCAACTTTCTGGAACAGCTACATGATCTCTTTGAATTCTGCAATTCTCTTTCAAGCCCTTTTGTCATCCTTGGTGACTTCAACGTTCATTTCGACAAACCACAACACCCGACTACAGCTAAAGTAATGGACCTTCTGACCATGTTTGACCTTACTCAGACTGTGACTCAGCCCACGCACGTCAAAGGTCATATCCTGGACTGGATGATTCACAGATGTGATGACAATTTAGTGCAGGCCACTGACGTCACCCACAACATCACCTCCGATCACTTCTGTGTCATCAGCCACCTCAATATCAGTCTTCCAAATCAGCAGCCAGCCTACGTCACTGCACGCAATCTGAAGGCCTTGCATCGTCACGCTCTGAAGCATGACCTGGCCTCCCGCCTCTCTTCTCTGTCGTCCTCCCCCACTGCTGCCGCTCTGGACTCCGTCATGACCAGTGTCCTGGATGACCACGCCCCTGCCTCTCAACGCAAAGTGTCATCAGCCAAATGTGACCCCTGGTTCAAAGACGTTGATGATCAAACCCGTGCTGCCAAGCAGCACAGGCGTCAGATGGAGAGACAATGGACTAAATCTCGTTCAGCCATCCACAAACAGTTGTTTAACAGAGCAAAAAAGGCTGTCTCCAGAATTATTCATTGTGCAAAGACAACATATTATTGTAATAAAATCAAAGACAGTGTGACATGTGGACGTTTGTTTCAGGTGGCTAATCAGTTGCTTGGGATAAAGAAATCCTCTCCACTACCTACCTCCTTTCCCTTGATTGAACTCCCAAACCTGTTTCTGCTTTTCTTCAAAAACAAAATCACAACTATCAGAGATAAATTCAGTTCAACTTCATCTCATGTGCCTATTGTTGAATCCAGTTTTCAGGGCCAGCCTCTCACTCACTTCTCCCCTGTCAATGAAGAAGTTGTTAAACGCACAATTCTTGCCTCTCCTGTCAAAACCTGTGAACTCGATCCGTTTCCATCTCATGTGCTCCTTGATTCTCTGGATATTCTTTTGCCTGTCATTACCAAGATCATCAACAACTCTCTGATTTCTGGTACTTTTCCTGATCCATACAAGTCTTCTTTGGTCAAACCACTATTAAAGAAAGCTCTTGACCCAAATGATATGAAAAATTACCGTCCAGTTTCGAATCTCCCTTTCCTGTCCAAACTGCTAGAAAGAATTGTCCTCACTCAGCTCAATGAACACCTGTCTCACAACAATCTTCTCAGTCCCCTTCAGTCAGCGTACAGACCACATCACAGCACTGAAACAGCGCTGCTGAGAATCTTGAACGATCTTTTGACAGGTCTAGATAACGGCAACATGTTCATTCTCACACTCCTTGATTTATCTGCTGCGTTTGACACCATAGACCACGATGTTCTTCTAGACAGGCTACAAAACACTTTTGGTATTTCAGCCTCTGCACTCTCATGGTTTCAGTCTTATCTCACAGAGAGAACAGAAACAATTTCCGTAAATGGCAACCACTCTCTTCCTTCAAACATTCAGTATGGCGTTCCCCAGGGATCTGTGCTTGGACCGGTTTTGTTCATCTTGTACACCCAACCGCTTTTTGATGTGATCAGAAAACATTCGGTCAATCATCACGCTTTTGCTGATGATAATCAGCTTTACAAAGAAACGCATCCTCGTGACATCGATTCTTGTACTGATTCTATCCAAAACTGTACTGAAGATGTAAAGATATGGATGAATGAAAACAAACTGCAGTTAAATGACAGTAAAACAGAAGCTATTATCATTTCTTCTGGCAGACAATCTGTAAACAGCACTTTACCTTCTTCTCTTCGCATTGGACAATCTGATGTCAATTTCATTTCCTCAGTGAAAAATCTAGGTGTCACTCTTGATTGCAATCTTTCCATGAAGCAGCATGTAAATAATATTTGCAAAGCCGCATATCTCCAACTCCGGAAAATCAGTTCCATTCGGCATCTTCTCACCACTCAGGCAGCACAAACCCTGGTTTGTTCTTTGGTACTGTCAAGACTTGATTACTGTAATTCCCTCCTTGTTGGCTGTCCACATTACTTGATCCAAAAACTACAGAAAGTCCAAAATGCGGCAGCTAGACTGGTCTGTAGGGCTAAAAGGAGAGATCATATTACACCACTTCTGCAGTCTCTTCACTGGTTACCAGTATCTGCATGGATACAATACAAAATAGCTACTCTGACTTTCTCGTCTCTTACAGGCACAGCTCCCCCTTATGTTTCAGAAATGATTTCAACATACCTGCCATCACGACAGCTCCGATCAAGTTCTGACACCCGTTTGCTAATTGTACCTCGTGTAAAAACTCAGTCGTTTGGTGAACGCTCTTTCTCTTTCTCAGCTCCTCTCTTTTGGAACAGTCTCCCATATGACCTTCGCCATGCTCCTTCTCTCACATCTTTCAAAACCGGTCTCAAGACCTACCTGTTCAAAAATGCTTTTGAGACAACACTCCATATTCACTCTTGATTCTATCATTCCTCCTTATCCCATTGTTGAAGAGGGTGCATGCTGTTGTGTGTGTGTGTGTGTGTGTGTGTGTGTGTGTGTGTGTGTGTGTGTGTGGGTGTTTTGTTGTCATGCATAGTTCTGTTTTCCTTTCCATATTTGTGTGTAGTGATGAGGTATGAGATGTGTTATTATGTTATCATGTGGTATTATGCGGTATGATGTGTTTTGCAGTATGAAGTGTGACATATCTGTCCATATGTCTTATGTTATATGTGTACACTATTTGTGGCTGTTCTGTGCGTCTATTATGTGAAGCACCTTGTGCTCCCTCCTTGTGAGGGAGGAAGGCGCTCAACAAATGTCCAATATTATTATTATTATTATTATCTGTCTGAACTATTTGTGATATCAGCTTATTGTTTTATGTATAGACCTACATCCTGTCTTACATCAGTCCTAAGGCCTGTCTTACATGTGGGGTTTCAAAGAGGCGGAAGGAATATCCTGGGTCGTTATGGGCAAATTCGGGTGAAGACAATTTGGAACAAATCCTTTTGGAACAAATGACATATACAAACTATTTTCTCATCTGAATGGTAGTGTTTTAAATAAATGTTTAATTCATTGACCTGCCAATTGTTTATGTGCTACTGCTGTTCAAAAATAAATTTAAAACATTTTATTGTAACATTAACATAGTATCAGCTTTAAGCAGTTGAAAATCAGAAATTGAAAAGGAGAAATACTGACAACTTAAGAAAACTGCATAAACATACATTGGTGACTGCACTGTAATGGACTTTGTGTTTGTTTTTTTCTTTCTTCGTCCCTCTGTCTGTCTGTGTCTCTCTGTCTGTGTCTCTCTGTCTCTCTGTCTCTCTGTCTCTCTCTCTCTCTCTCTCTCTCTCTCTCACTCTCTCTGTCTCTCTCTCTCTCTCTTCCTCTCTGTCTCTCTCTCTCTCTCTTCCTCTCTGTCTCTGTCTCTCTCTCTAGGCTTTTGGGTTTTTTTGGTTGGGTGGGGGGTGGGGATTTCATTGGATGGCTATGTGTATGTGAGTATGTATGTGTATATATTGATTTACTTGCGTTATTCATTGTTTTCTGTTTGTGAACTTCAGTAGAAGTTGTGTGTGTGTGTGTGTGTGTGTGTGTGTGTGTGTGTTAATTTTCATGCTTGTGTTGTTTGTTTTTGGGGAGAGCGATTTATAGAGGTATACGCACTTATGTAATTAGATGCATTTTGCAAGTTGTGATGACGTTTCTGCTTTGCAGGCGTTTTGTGGCCCCACTTTCAAGATTCTTGAGGAACACAATGGTCTAAGGAACCATCCAGACACCGTGGATGATCTCTTCAGGTTATGCCTAAGGTATGTCTGTCTGGGTGTATTGTTGGTTGGTTGGGTGGGTGGGTGGCTGGCTGGTTGGAGCAAATGGGCCACACAAGGATTGAACCCACAAACTCATCGTTGTGAGCATGTTGCTCTAACAACCAAGCTAACGGGCCACTGAGTCAGAGCATCATATTCATAACACAGGGGTCATAGGTTCAACCTTTGGGTGGGCCACGTTCTCTTTTGCTGGTTGGTTGGTGGGTTGGTTGTTTTGATAGAGCTGTGGACTCCCAAGATTTGATTATCTTGGGTTCAGTTACAGTCTGCAGTATTTAAACCTGGCCTGTTCGCTGTCTATCTAACTCTTTGGAGACGCTGCCCTAAAATGGCTGCTGAAACTCTCGAGACGCCCAGTTTTTGGTACTTTTTAAAAAATTATGGAGAATATCCAACGACATATCCTGTTATATATGTTTTAAAAGGTCATTATGTCTACCTTGTAACTGTGCAGACCGCTTGTTTATTATGCATGCTTTAATTTTTTTCTGGTTTACCATTGAAAAAGGCATGCATATAGCAATAAAAAAAAGTTCCGACGATACACACACATGACTTACCAAACTGCTGCTTGTAATCCATGTAAATATCCATGTCATAAAACTGTGTATGACATGTCACAGGATATACATTCTTCTCTGGAAGTCACTATGAGTTGATTTTATGAATATTTTGTCCCAAAAATTATTAAATACAGGCATAGAGTCTTTTGACTCTTTGAAAATTCCTTTGTTTCGGGTACCACGAAAACAAGCCAAAAATAGAGTTCCAGCAGTCTCCTATGGTCAAAGGGAAAGAAATCTACTTAGAAAAATGGTTAAACTCAGTATAATCTCCCTTATTATAGTATCAAGTAGTCGCAGTTAAAAAAAACAGTAAGATCTCTGCACGGAACGTCACAATCGAGACACTGAGTATAGCTGCGGAGCGTCACCATCGAGTTAATGATTCCATCATTCTGGTGCTGTCAGTGTTTCATAGGTCCTCCTCCCCACCCACCCCTTCCCCCCCTGTTTCAAGATTTTGCCAAGGCATAGGGTGGGTTTTGTGCAGGATCACGGCGTCTGCCGGATAATTGCTAGCAGATTTGGATGGCATGCATATGGAATTATCTGAGTGCGATGAACCCTTTGTGAACAAACTCCATTGTTTGTTTGTTTTTTGTTGTTGTTGTCCCAACAGATTTTCTGTGTGGAATTCAGGCTGCTGTACCAATTGAGAGCACACTGACACAGTTCAGTGCCACCCCTTGTTTGTGTTCCTTTTCACAGTCTGTGTTTGTTTACCTGTAAAAGTGAGAGCACACTGACACAGTTCAGTGCCACCCCTTGTTTGTGTTCCTTTTCACTGTCTGTGTTTGTTTACCTGTAAAAGTGAGAGCACACTGACACAGTTCAGTGCCACCCCTTGTTTGTGTTCCTTTTCACTGTCTGTGTTTGTTTACCTGTAAAAGTGAGAGCACACTGACACAGTTCAGTGCCACTGTCTGTGTCTTTACTTTTTGTAAAAGTAGAGCACACTGAACAGTTCAGTGCCACTGTCTTGTTTGTTTACTTGTAAAAGTGAGAGCACACTGATACAGTTCAGTGCCACTGTCGTGTGTTTACTTGTAAAAGTGAGAGCGCACTGATACAGTTCAGTGCACTGTCTGTGTTTGTTTACTTGTAAAAGTGAGAGCACACTGATACAGTTCAGTGCCACTGTCTGTGTTTGTTTACTTGTAAAAGTGAGAGCACACTGATACAGTTCAGTGTCACTGTCTGTGTTTGTTTACTTTTAAAAGTGAGAGCACACTGATACAGTTCAGTGCCACTGTCTGTGTTTGTTTACCTTTTAAAAGTGAGAGCGACACTGATACAGTTCAGTGTCACTGTCTGTGTTTGTTTACTTGTAAAAGTGAGAGCACACTGAACAGTTCAGTGCCACTGTCTGTGTTTGTTTACCTTGTAAAAGTGAGAGCCACTGATACAGTTCAGTGCCACTGTCTGTGTTTGTTTACTTATAAAAGTGAGAGCACACTGACACAGTTCAGTACCACCCCTTGTTTGTGTTCCTTTTCACTGTCTGTGTTTGTTTGCTTGTTAAAGTGGATTTTTCTAAAGAATTTTCCCCGTTCCAACCCGTTTGTTGCCATGGGTTCTTGTATATGCATACAGAACATTTTCTGCCTTGCTGGTCTATTCACCTTTATGTTTTCCATAAAGCCTTAATACACTTAAGTTGGATATGTGTGTATTAACTGCATTTTTGACTGTAAGGAAATGAGATGTATTGAAGCAATTGTAGGTAATTGAGGTCTGTTTTTGTATTTTTTGGTGTACATTGTTATGTTATACATTTGTTTTCTGGTAATGAGTTAAGAGGAATGGTCAACACCAGAGGCATATCCTTGGATTGTGCATGAAATTACTGGTAAGCGTACTTAATATGTATTTTGCAGGGGCTTTTTTCAGTGTCAGCAAGGTTTTATGTTGTTTTGATGTTGTTTTTGTCCAGATATGGCTCTGTGAAGTTGGCTGAGCTTGAAATATTAATAATGGTAATAGTTGACATGATGGCAGACTTACTGTGGTTTGGTGTGTCAGGTTTGTGCAGAGATCACCCCTATCTTTCCTGCAGTCAACCATGTGTAAGCCATTGTTGTGCTGTGCCATTGCTGCCTGTTCCCTCGACCACAGAGATGCCAACGCCTCCGTCATGAAATTTCTCTCCGACTTCATCAAATGTGCGAGAGAAAGAGAGGTAATAAGACAATGGTGTAAATCTTTTACTGCTGGTGTGTTGTGTGTGTGTGTGTGTGTGTGTGTGTGTGTGTCTGTGGGATGTGTTGTTTTTTGTTGTTTTGGGGTGGGTTCTTTTTGGTATAATGTGATGATGGGAGATGGTATGGGATTGATGCTTGTGTGTGTGTGTGTGGTGATTTCCTCTTTTTCACTTTTTGGGGTTTTGTTGTTGTTTTGTTTTGTTTTGATTTTTTGTTAGTTGCACATTAGTTTAGTTGTTAGAGAGCTTCAATCATAACATAAAGGTGTGGAATCCAAAACAAGTGTGAATGCCCGCGTTCAAGCAAACAGGAACCAGAAAAAACACGAAAGAAGAATACAAACTCGTATTTAATACAACAAGACAAGACAGGCGCAAATTTTCGGCCAACTGGTCTTTGTCAAGCGTAAGAGTACAAACAAACGAACACCAGATACAAAAATTTTTAGAAAAAGACAGAAACTTCCCTGCTGCTGTGTTCAGTGTGAGAAAAGGTGTGGATTCAGTCTTGGGTAGGTCACAGGTTTTCTTCATGGGCTTTTTTCTTGTTTTTTTGTCCTTATAGAAGCATGGGCTCGAGATCTGATATATCAAGTTCAGTCTGAGTCTGCAGCATTGAATGCTCACCGCCTATCATAATGTTTTCATCATTCTGGTGGCGTCAGCTTGATATTTCATAGATCGCTTTTCTTACACCCCTCTCCCTTCCTGATTTCAAGACTTTGCCAGCATGTAGGGTTTTGTGCAGGCTGTGCACATCTGTCAGGTAATTGCTGGCAGATCTGGGTGGAGCGCATATGGAATTATCCAGGTGCGATAAATCCCTCTTAAACAAACTCCGACATTCCAAACTCGAAACTCCTCTCTGAATGTCCAGTGTTTTCTGTGAAAGCTCTAAGCTGGTTATTTTTGGCAGTGATGTCTATGTGCCTACCTTGGTAGGTGTTCCAAGCCTTGTGTAACACCCATTGAAACGACGCGCTCCCTGTTGCAGGACCGCGAGGACTTTGAGGCGCGGTCAGCAGCGGTCAAACAGCTGCTGACGGATCATGGTCAGGCGTTGGTCCACGCCACCATCAATGCCTGTGTCTTCTGTCTACCCAGCTACATGATTCCAGACGTGGCCGAGGTGCTCTTTGAACTCATGTGTGTCGACAGATCGGTGAGTTGTGTGAGAGTGAGTTTTTGTGTCAGCTTTTTGTTTCGGTCTGTTTGTCTATCTTATTATCTTTTGTTTCTTTTATTTTTTCTTTGTGATTTTTGTTTATTTGTTGTTTTTTTTGTGTGTGTTTTTTTCCTTGTTTTAGTCATCTGTTTACCACAGAAAAACAAGCATGTTATAACTTCGTGAATGTTTAAGATTCTTTCTCTGTCTCTGTCTCTCTCTCTCTCTCTCTCTCCTCTCTCTCTCTCTCTCCTCTCTCGTCTCTCTCTCTCTCTCTCTGTGTCTCTCTGTCTCTGTCTCTCTCTCTGTCTCCCTGTGTCTCTCAGTCTCTCTCTCTCTCTCTCTGTCTCTCTCTCTCTCTGTCTCCCTGTGTCTCTCAGTCTCTCTCTCTCTCTCTCTCTCTCTCTCTCTCTGTCTCTCTCTCTCTCTCTCTCTCTCTCTGTCTCCCTGTGTCTCTCTGTCTCTCTCTCTCTCTCTCTCTCTCTCTCTGTCTCCCTGTGTCTCTCAATCTCTCTCTCCTCTCTCTCTCCTGTTCTCTCTCTCCTCTCTCCTCTCTCTTCTTCTCCTGTGTCTCTCAACTCTCTCTCTCTCTCTCTCTCTCTCTCTCTCTCTCTCTCTGTCTCTCTCTCTCTCTCTCTCTCTCTCTTCTCTCTCTCTCTCTCTCTCTTTGTCATACACACTTCCCTTTCTCTCTCTCTCTTTCTCTTCTCTCTCTGTCTCTCTCTCTGTCTTTCTCTCTCTCTCTCTTTCTCTTTGTCATACACACTTCCCTTTCTCTCTCTTTCTCTTTCTCTCTCTCTCTGTCTCTGTCTCTCTCTCTCTCTCTCTCTCTCTCTCTCTCTCTCTCTCTCTTTCTCTTTGTCATACACACCTTCCCTTCCTCTATTCCTTTGAATATATTGTTCTTCATACTGTCTTATGCATGTGTGTTTTGAGCAAAATGTAAATATTTTTCAAATAGTGTTTATCAGTTACTTAATTCAGCTGTTCTTAAATTAATTGTAGTAAATGATTTTTAAGAAAGAGCATAGAAAATCAAAAGTTGGAGAAATTTTCTGTTGGATGTGATGAACGCTGTATAACACCGTTCATTTATTTATGTATTTGTTCTGTTGATAGACTGTTATGTATTTGTGTTGTTTTAGTTTTATACTTATTTACTTATTTATTTGTTTTATGCACCAGCATTTATTTATGGATTTATTTGTTTCATTTATACGCCAGCACTTATTTATTTTAAGTATTTATCTATTTCATTTATGCACATTTATTTACTCATGTGTTCATTGATTTTATTCATATACCATTTTTTCCTTTATTTATTTATGCTCCCTCATTTATTTATGTACTTATGTGTTTTATTTATGCATCTGTATTTGTTTGTTTATTTATTTATTTATTCATATATTGATTTATTTATTTATTCCTTCATTCTTCTATTTATTTGTTTTATTTATTCATTTTCATATGTATATATTGTACATGTGTACATTTGTGTAGTTTATTTTTTAATTCACCATTATATGTATATCTTTTATGTGTGCATCATCATTTGTGCATAGATTTATTTTCTTTATGCACCATTATTTGTGTATTTAATATTGGTTTTATTTATGCATCATCATTTATTTATGTATATTTTTGTATCTGTTTTATTTGTCTCACCATTGTTTATGAATTTATGTATTTTCATTTGTGCACTGTCATTTCTGTTGTTTCTTTTATTTTCGCACCATCATTGAAGTAATTATTTCTTTGTTTTATTTATGACCCCTCATATACATATGTATCTATTTTATTTGTGCACCATCATTTATTTTTGCATTCTTTTATTGGACACATGCACCATCATTTATCTATACTCCATATTATTTATTTATTTTAATAATGCACCATTTATTTATGTATTGTCTGTTTGTTTTATTTATGCAGCATCACATATGTAATAACCGACATATTTTATGTATACTTTTGACAGACATTCTGTGTGTGGTTGGAAACGACACTGAAGGCACTGCCGACAGAAAGCAGCGGTGGGGCTGTGACTGCAACCAGGAAACAGTTGACAGATTTCCACAAGTCGTCACAACGTGAGTTGTGTTCCATCATGTAATGTGGTGCTTGATTGACATTGACCACAAAGTATTCTGTGTTGTCTGTCCTCTTCTGCTATCTGTCATAGATTATGTCACAGTGAACAAGTAACTTGTGCTTTGTAAACAGTGTTGATCCGTGCTTCATGCATGGTGTTGACTTGTGGTTCATGCCTTTTGTTTCTGTGCGGTACTTCTTTGTTCAATCTTACCGAAAAGACTTTTCGAAGGCAAAACTGATAAATTGACAGGCAAAACAGTCAGGTGTCTAGTGGCTCAGATTTCTGATCAGGTCAGGATTCAGTCCAAACTGGGCAATGCCTCATCGTCATCATCATATGCCCTGCAGCATGGCAATGGCAATCATGGCCCTCCGTACGAATCTGTCCTTTGTCACTGCAAGTACATCTTCCACCCTCTCTGTCCTCAGCCACCCTGCAAGTCCGTTCAGTATTTTCTGCCTGGGTTTGCCTGGTACTGTTTTTCCCTCACGCTTTCCTGTTGTGAGAGGTGCTCGTATTTCTCTTGCCTCATAAAATGTCCTATAAGTGTTGCCCGTCTTTTCCTAATCTTCTTTATTAATGTTCTTCTTGTGTCTGCCTCCTTCAGGACTGTCTCATTTATTTTCTTTGCTGTCCATGGATCTCTCAACATTCTTCTTAGAAACCACATTTCAGTTGCCTCAATGTTGTTCTGATTTTGCGTGTTGACTCCACGCCTTACAACCGTACAACAGTATCGGTTCTATACAACACTCAAGAACTCTCTTCCTGATGTTAATTGATAGGCATTTGTAGGTAAGAATGCTTTTCATCTTCTTGAATGCTGTTTAAGCTTGGCCGATTCTGCTGGCTATTTCTGATGTGCATCTGCTGTCTGGTGAGATGACCATTCCCAGATATTTAAACTTACCAACTTGTCTCAAAATTGTGCCATTTGCTGCCATTTTGCATGAGGGGATTTCATGTTTGTCTCAAAATTGTGTCATTCGCTGCCATTTTGCATGAGGGGATTTCATGTTTTTACCGATTATCATGACTTCAGTGTAGTGTGATCACAGTAGCCTGCTGATGGTCTCATGGATAAAGGGTGCATATTTTTTCCAATCATCATAAGTGCTGACCTGCTGTAACATGAACCCCTATTGCTTCTTGTACGAATGCAGAACATCAGATGTGTGATAAAGATCATATGAGTCATGTGTTAGAGTTAGATGACTTGTGGAAACTTGAAAACACTCAGCATGCACATCTATCAACAGCAGAGTTTGCAAATTATGCAGCAACATTATGTCTATGCAGTGTGAGCCAAATCAGATACATACATGCTTCTGGTTTCTAAGAAGAATGTTGAGAGTTCCATGGACAGCAAAGAAAACTAACGAGACAGTCTTGATGGAGACAGACACAAGTTGATCACTCATAAGGAAGATTAGGAAAAGACAGGCAACATTTATAGGCCATTTTATGAGGAAGGGGGATTTGGAGCACCTGGTCACAACGGGAAAGCTGGAGGGAAAGAGAGCACCAGGTAGACCCAGGGAGAAAATGCTGTAGGGACTTGCAGAGTGGCTGGGGACGAGGAGGGTGGGGGAGATGCTGGGGGCAACAAGAGATAGAGACAGATGGAAGTCCATGATTGTCAACGCCATGCGGCAGGGCACCTGATGATGATGATGATGTGCTTCTGAGTAAATACAGTTTGAATATAAGTGGGCGGACGGGGGGAGGGATAAAAGGATATTATTATCAATCTTTCAAACGCGTTGTTAGAAATTAAAGGAAGAATGACTTGGTAATGATATGAACGCATTTTCCTGCAATCTACATTTAAAGAAATCTTGAAATATTACCCTTCAGGAGACTGCAAAGATAGCAGGGAAAAGTGTTGGTATAGGTTAGCTGATGTGATGTCTGTGAAGCCAGGGGTGTTGCTTTGATTGAGTGTTCTTTTGTCTACTTTTGTTTTCTAGAAATGTTTGTGAAAATGTCTCATTCATGTTTGAAGTGTGTAAAAAAATGTTTTTCCTTCTCTTTGTATGATTTCAGAGCGGAAGACTTGAAGCAGCTGATGCATGCAGTTAGAGATTTCTCACGACTCTACAGATAAGACTTGCTCATAGCTCTTAACGACGAAAACTTTCCCCATAGGACAATAGTACTGCATGCCTGTGCTCATGCAAATCGCTGCCAGCCCTCAAATCCTTCAGTCTGCCTGTGGAGTCTTTCACGCCCCATGACTTTTGTCCAGTATTGCATGTCTGTGCTGTTATCAACGAGCCTACCCACCCCTCCACCTCTCTGTCCATACAAACTATCTGCTTAACCCTTCCACTCTCTAACCCAACCAGTGGAGAGGGTGTGGGAATGAAAAGGTTAACGAATAAAGCTGACTTTCTGGAACTGTGTCCAAATGAACTGTACATTACAAGACCTGAGAGTGATGTCGATGGAGATGACAAAGACCTCAAAATAGTGATGATGGAATGACAAAGACTCGAGTGATGGTGATGATGATGATGACAAAGACCTCAGAATAATGATGATGGAATGACAAAGACTCAGAGTGATGTATGGGTATCGGAGAGAATGACAAAGACTCAGAGTGATGATGATGGGAGATGACAAAGACTCAGAGTGATGGTGATGGAGTGACAGATGGTGATGGAATGACAGAGACCTCAGAGTGATGGTGATGGAGTCTACGACAAAGATGTTTAAGTGGTTGTGATGGAGTGTACCGTTCCAGACTGTTCCACAATGCATGCAGGCTTCATAACCTGACACACAACTTTTGACCTGCTGTGACGGACTCATATTCTTTCACTCTGGAACAGCGTGCACACTGACTATTGACTTGATGATGATGATGTCTGCCATGTGTGCTCAACTACAAGAAATCTACAACACTGACTCTGCTTTTCCTTGCTACTATACTCAGCAATGTTAGTGATTCAGTGTGTTCTCAAAGATCAGCATGTTCCGAACACCTTCAAGCTATTTGTTCTCTGATTTGAAATAATATGTGCATGTTGTACAGTACCATCAGCCCTGAAAATAACTATACTACATTGTCATTTTGGAAAGATTAGTGCATGCAAATTTACTGTCATCCTTGAAAATAAATCTACTACTGATGTCATTTGGAAGACATGAAACAGTGTGTGTATGTTGTACAGGATGATCCTCCCCAAAAATTTTGCTAGTGCCCTGTGCATGCTGACGGTCAGGAGATGCTAGGCTGCATTTGTCTGTGTGTGCCTACGCTATGTATCCGGTGACCCAAACAAAAACATTTTCCTCCGTTGCCCTAGTGAACATATAAAATTGGCATCATCTTCATGAGTTTATGCTTCAAAGATCAGTGGTTCAATTTCCTAATGCCTTACATGGCTCTTGTGCACTGTATTTCTTTTTTAAAGATACATCATCTTGGTGTTTTAAGAGATCAGTTTTACAGTGTCTTCATCTGTGGCCAAAGGTAACAGCATTAGCAACTTATGCACTCTGAGTTCATGCAATTGTAAAATTCTCAATATCAAAAACAAGAATGCCTGAAAGTTGTGCAATGTTTTAACATTTAGAAAAAGAATTACAGATTTAATGCCTGAATCAAAAGAGATATGCAGTGTTAATGCCAGAATTACAGATAATGTCCCCTATCTTTATGCATCATGATATCAGAATTAAAATTAATATTCGCTGTCTTTATGCATCTTTGTATCCGAATTAGAAATAATATACACTATCTTCATGTTTTTTCGTTTGTGAAGATTAGGTGTACACTTGTCGATTATGCATGCCCTCAGTTTGTAACCATCTCTTGTTAGTTTTACCTGAGCTTCAAACCACATAGATCCACTTTGTTTCCTGCAATTAACCGAAAACCTATGAAACCTGCATGCCTGTGTTGTTATTCTTTGTTATATAAGTTGTATGTTGTCAGTATGCGAGGGATACCTGCATAAATATCCTTTATCCACAAGAACCAGTAGCAAGTTTCTTAGGCAGTGTTATAGTGTTTGCTGTAGGAAATATTGTTTTATGACAGCATTAAAAATGCTGCTGAAAGGGTGGGAGAAGAGGCAAAAGATGTGACCAAATGCCAGGTATTGTTTGTTTTCTTCACAGGGATGTTTTATTAAGTATTATGTCTGCTCTGCTGATTGCCATTGTCTGAGGGGAGACGGTTTATTTCTGTCATGTCTTTCCATTTCAGATATTTGTACTTAAGTCAGTTGATCAGGCCAATGTCTTCGCTTTTGTATGGTGAAAATTTTAAACATATTTGGGTGTAGATAATGTTGTGGTAACATTTGGAGTTGCGTTTTTACTGCCAGAAAATGCCAAGACAGAATATTGTGTTTTGTTTGACTCAGTGGTGTCACAGTAAAAGGGGCAGACATGTTCACATCAGTGCTCAGTTTTGACCAAAGTGAAAAATATTTAACAAAAACCAACCACAAACAGCACAGATATGAAACAAACACCTCTGGAAAATAAAATGAATGAGCGTTTTACATAACTTCACTTAAGTGAATATTTGTGATAGTTTTCTTGATGTGAGTAATCAAATAAGGTATTTGTAGGCCACAAAACGAAAAGTTTGCTGGCACACTGTATTTCATTCTCTGTCCTTCCATACAAGTTGAAACACATGTGATTGTGGTTGTTTGGTGGCAGTGGGTCAGTTCAAACTGGTAATCTATAGGTGCTGTTGAATGCTCAAGAGAATAATGGTCAAAGGGAAAGAACTGCTACAAAACTGTATGAATGTCCCAGGAACAAGTTCAGTTTCCTTTTTAGTTGATTTAGGTACAGTAAGAAAAATCAATAAAATCTGTCAGACACCCATGTCCAACATACTCTCAGGCAAAAATTACTGTTGGAAACCTGTACCTGACAAGATTCCATTGAGTTAAGAAACTTGCAACTGTTGAGTTTTTACAACTATGTTCAGTTGTTGAGGGCAGACCGGTATCATTGATCCTATTTCAGGCAGTTTTTGCATTTGGTTAAGTAACCAAAAATGTGCCAGACCTGATCTACATCAGTTGTAGGATTTTTTTTTCACAATGTCAGATCACAGTAATAACTGTCTTTCGTCTTTGACTTGTTGTATTTTCGTTTTCTTTTCTTTTCTTTTAGTTTTAGTAAAAGTAGTTTGGTATCATGCATATTGAAACTTGCAAAACAGATGTATTCATTTTGATACCTAGTTAGTTGAGTATGTTCGTTAAAGCTTAAGGAAGGAAGAAGACTTGAAAATCTGAATCTGGGTCATGTTGACTTCTGATATGTCAGATCTGTAGATCTGTAGTCAGCGTGAGCAAGCCAAGGAGTAAAACGTAAGAATCACTGCTGAAAGAGCACTGACACTCGGAAACAAGCGTGATATGGGTTTTCCTTCTCTGCATGTTTGTTTGTTGTGTGATGTGTGTGCTGTATGTGGAGGGTGCGGTGACGTACTTGTTGTAGAGCTGCAGAATGTGTTATCCATTTTTAATCTTCAGAAGAAGAGTGAAACATCAAAACGGGTCAGAAAAAACATCAGTGCAGTAAATGGCTTTTCCTTGAGGTATTTAACTCCTTTCTCTAGTCTCCCTTTTTCTTATTTAAAAAAAAAAAGGATACTGTTTCACATCGACTGGAGAGAGGCGTGTGTCTGTAATACAAAAAAAAAAAAGTTGTCATCACCTAACGGCAGGATCTGTATCAAATTTGGTCAGAGCTGTGGAGTCACAAAAGCCCAGGTCTGGAAGGTAAAGCTCCAAGGTCACGGACACATGGTTAAAAAAAAAGTGCCTAAAATCAGCACTTTTTCTGGGAAGATGTGTTAACAGCACTTACCAGACATTTTTGGTAGTGTTCATCTTCCTTTTTTATTTTTTCCTTTTTTTTTTCACAATATGAATTTTACTTTGTGACACTCAGGCTGCTCTCGCTGTTGAGAGTGTGTTATTGCAGTGCAGCACCATCTTTTTTTTTTTCCTCCAAAAGACTTCAGAATGGCAAGAAGGCTAATTGGCCTTCAAGGGGAGGGACCTGGGAAATGAACCTTTCTCTCCCAATCTTTTACGCCAGGGCAGCCAGGCAATACCCTGTTCTTCACAATTTTCAACCGCTGTGGGATCTTTTAGCACGCAAAGACCAGTTGGCACACAGATCTGACTAGTTTTTTCGTCCCCTTCCGCAGGACTAGACATTCAGTTCAATTTTCCGGTCAAACTGAGGAGAAAAATCAAGGCTTCAATGGGAAACAAACCCTCAAACCTCAAGTTTAGTTATTGTCAGGCAGAAGTCTGAACCATCTTGCCACCTTTCTCCCTTTAAAATCTGTTTTCATGACTGACAGTTTTATCATTATCTTCAATGGGCATCTTATTTCAACTGAAGCTGCTACAAGGCCACAGTGACCTTGAGAAGCACAAACCTGGATTTTCTGTAATAATAATTTTTGTACCAAAAATGAGACCGTTGGAATGGCTTGGCTGTCTTGTTTTCGTCTGTGTTAGGTTCCCGACTCCTTGTCACAAGTATTTTTGTCGCTTGGTCAGAAAACATAAGAGCAAAGAAACAAACTTTTTTAACATGCATTATAATACCCACCCAACACCATCCCCTGTCCCCTTTCCTGCCTTGTCTCACTCACCCAGATGTGCCTGACTGCTTGCTTTCAGTGTCTGCTCTATGTGTAGGTCTAGCAGTATTACTGTGTCTGCCTTTTCACTGCGCATAACTCTCCCCTCCTCTCCATCTTCCTCTTCCCCCTCCTCCTTCCTTCTTGTCCCTGCAGTATTGTGTGTATGGACATGAGTGTGTGGATGTTAAGTGGTATGATTGAATGTGACAGTAGAAGCTGGGTTCTTTTACTGTTGCTGCTTTTAGCGTGTTTGAGATAAATTTACCGTTGCGCTTGTGAGAATGATTTCATAAGCCGTGGTTAGCAGATGATGATGATGATTGTCCTGTGAAAGCCGTTTTTGCATGCGTGTTGGTAAGCTGGTTGGTTGGTTGGTTGGGTGATCTGCTGGTTGTTTTTGTGCAAGAGGGTTGTGTGCACTTTTGTTACATTGTGCTTGATTTGGGGTGGGTGGGGGATGTTTGCAAGGTTAGAGATCTTTCACGAGATTATAAATCCAGGCCTAAATACTCATGAAACTTCAGTGTTTTCTTGCAGTGTGTTCCCTGCCTCCATCTCTGTATCTTTCTCTGAGTCACAAACACACACACACTTTAGTCATTAACTCTGTAATTTCCTCACTGTATTCACCATCTGCTTCTTGCAAGAAGCTGGTGAATAAGATAAAGGAGTATGAATATGCCCTTTGTTATGTTACCTCTAAGTTAGAGCCCTGTTACATTAAATTAACCAGTCTCCCCACAGACGTGACCATCAGTAACAGCAATACATGCAGGGTAGGCCTATATGATAGCAGTGTTACCAAACCTTTTACATGCTTGGCTGTCTGTGCAACACTGTCCGGAAGAGTATTGCTCCAAGACAACCACCATGGTACACGCATACTGATTAATTCATGTACAGCCATAATCATTTAACATTGAAAGTTTGAGGTAAAATGATCAGTTAGCTGTGTCATGGTGATTATCATATTGAAGCAACCAATTGAACACTTCCTGTCTTCTGAGGTGTTTCATACCTGCATGCAACCAGAAACCGTGAAATAGATAAAAATGAACCAAAAGAAGCTCACTTTCTTTCACATTTGATTATGACCACATCTCAGATAGTTTCAGCAGAGACCATTAAATGACCGAAAAAGCTTGCTTTCTTCCTTGACGTCTGAGTATGGCTAGAGGTCAAATAGTCTGTTGTGGTGTCTGGGGGAAGGATGTGTTCAGCAGGTCTGATGCTCTGTGCTGCTTCCAAAGCCATCTGCAGCATGACCAGCGCATTGTTTTGTTGTTACAGTTCAGTCATGACCATGTGAGAGTGCACTGCTGAACACCAGGAAATGAGAATGGTAGAATTCAGTAGGAGAGGATCTGATTTCCATCTTGTAGACATGTATCATTGGTATTTTTCAGTATGGCTTGTAGTTTTTGGGGAGTGTGGCAGATGTGTGTTTCATACACTATGCAGCCTGTTTTTAGGGGGATGAAGGATAATCGAGTGTAAAAACTGGCACTTGTAATAAACTTCATAGTACATGGGACACACTTCAGGACTGTGGTGTGATGAACTCATTAGATAAGCATTAGAGCAGTATGCAGTGCTGTGTCAGGGAATTTCACCAACGTTTTTTCTACATTTTAATTTCCCTCCTGTTTTATTATCTTCCAATAAGTGGAAGGAATTGAGCTGCACAAAGATAGAACTGTAACAGATAATTGGCGTGCAACAAAGTGACTGGAAATCCTACACAGGTAGAGTAGGCCTACCTCAGTGCTATTGTAAACACTGATTTAGAAAAATGATTGGATATTATTAGTAAAAAAGAGAGAGGGCTACATAGATCCTGTGTTTCTTGACGTATCTTTTAGCGATGCAGAGACCCTGTGTCTCTTAGTCTTAAACGCAACAAGTTGGTTAAAAATCCTGCAAAGCCTTGAGAACATTGTAGTTCCTTGCAAGAAAAGGAAAAGTCTAGTAGGATTTTACAGTGGAGAAAAAGGGTTAGAGAAACTCAGGTGGTGTGTACAGTATTGGCTGATTGTTTTATTAACAGCTGTAGATGTTGTTGGTATCATTGCAAGCATTATGACTTGCAGGAACCGCTTAGCTGTATACAGGCTCTAACCATGCATGCGGCAGTTGTTGACTTACACCTCCTCCTCCCATCTTTCTGCCCCCATCCTCCCCACTGCCCTGCCCCCGCTAACTCCCCGCCAGTGTCTGTTCCTGTCCCCAGTGTGATGTGTTTATGTTACCACCCTTGTGAAACAGGCTTCCACGTCCAGTCCCGGCCACCCTCCTGTACAGTATGGATCTGGTTGTTGATTTTTCATCATGCGCTGCTTCTTTTTATTGTGTAAAGACGATGAATGAACTTGTAAACCGTAATCCTTTGCCTTTTATGTTGGGTTGCCATGCCTTGTGTAAGGAAAATAATGTAGATTCTGGTACAGACAGAAATAAAATTATTTGATCACCTCTCATTGATTGCTTGTGTTTTGTGTTATGTATCATGGTATGCGAGAGAAGTGGAGTTCCAATATAGCGATTATAGCACTGACACCTGAAATCTGATGTTAAACATTATTTTCTCCCCTTTTTAGGGATGCCAGGGGCTCTTTCAGAATAAATAGTGTCCCCATCTTCTGGAAATTTTGTGTTAGACATTTCCTGTTTTCTGTCACTATCTTTGTTTCTGCCTTGTTCCTTTGCTTTCTGTCATTTCTTCCTGTCATTTTCTGCCTTGCTGGTCCATTCACTTGTATGTTTTTGATAAAGTCTTAATTACTTTTGTCATATGATTGATAATTGGGAACATGTATTAAGTGTACTTTTGGCTCTAAATATGTTGTGTGGAAGCAATTTTAGATAATTTAGGCCCAGTTTTATATATGTTTTATTGTCCTTGGTTATGTCTAAATTTGTATTCAGGTATGTTTTCAAAATTCTGTATGTGATAAATTGGATGGAGTGGTCAACACCAGGGGGCATCTCCTTAGATTATGTGCGCAAATGCATCAATATGTGTACTTAATTTTCTTTTTCTTTTTTTTTTCTTTTGTTTTTTGGAATGATATTGTGTATGTTTTTAAAGGGTTATAACCCCTGATATGGCTCTACACATTCAGCTGGGTTTTAAACAAAAAATAACAATAAGGAGAGAATGGGGGCGGGTATAGGCAGAGTTGCAGTATAATAGTTATAGAACACCTTTTCTTTCTTGTATTGTTGTTTAAACCCAGCTGACTGCGCAGAACCATATCAGGGCTATAACTGCTTCAAAACACACAAAACTTCAACAGGAAAAAAAAAAGAAAAGAAAATTAAATACACATATCAATGCATTCGCGCACATAATCTAAGGACATGCCCCCGGCGTAGGACCATTCTGTCTGATTTATCGCACAGGGGAGATTTAAAAAACACACCTGAATACAAATATAAACATACATAAGAACACCAAAACATATATAAAAACAGGCATAAATTCCTAAAATTGCTTCCACATATCTCACCTCCTTAGAGCCAAAAATGCACCTAATACATGTAGGCCTACCCAATTATCAATCCGAAGAAAAAATACAGGTGAATGGATCATTATGTCAGAAAATAAGTAGAAATGACAGAAAGCAAGGCAACAAGGCAGAAACAAAGAGAGAGACAGAAAAGAGGAAATTTCTGCACAGAATTTCCAGAAGGTGGGGATACTATTTATACTGAAAGAGCCCCGTGCAACCCAACACCTGAAATATGATGTTAAACATTATCTTCAAGGTGTGGCCCTGCCAAGTGCCACCCTGCCCTGTCTTGATAGAAACCCTCACCAGTCAGTCTGGGACTGCTTGTTTGTCCAGGCAAGCCTGGCTTATTTCACAGCTAACCGTCATATCTGAAGGCCATACACCACCTCTGACCTTCTGGGTTGGGAATGGGTGTCCCACTACCAAGCTGGAGGTAGCCTTTCTCGGGCTTCTGAGGTTCTTGGGTTCAAGTCCTGATGAGGATCACCCTTTCTCCTCAGTCTGACTTGAAAATCAAACTGCAAATTGGACCTGTGTGCATTCTGACCTGCACACATTGTGGACATGTAGTATTCTCATTTGTCCACGTTAACAGATCCCACATCATGGTGAAAAGCATTGGATTTCACTCTTGCTGTCTTTGGCAAAAGTTGAATGATCCACTTCTTAGGTCGTGCCTTTTCAACCTGGTTAGGTTACCTCTTTAGCCAGCATTTCCAAGCCCTGGTCGCTCTGTTAAATGTCCATCCTTTTGTTGATATAACATAAATCATGGGTGCCCCTCCTTTTATTGAGGCAGCTGTCAGTGTATTGGTAGTGAGCAGCTTGTTGTAACAGAAATGAAGAAACAGGCTGTAGTGTAACGGACTAGGCTGGAAGAACAAGTTAAGGGCGACAGAATGGACTGGATGAAGACCACATGCTTCATCCAGACCACCAGACTGACAGTATTGGTTAAATGCTTGAGTCCACTCTGCAATGTTATCTGTACACTGTCCTCTGCCTGCCACTCTCCTTGGAAGGATCTGTGGGGAAGTGTACATCAGATTCCACAGGATCTAGTTACATGGCCATGCCATCTTAGATTTTTCTTCTTGAATGTGGATAGCAGATTATTGTGCTCACATGTTGGGTAATTCTTCTTCACTTCCTCACAAGTCATACAGTTTGTGTAAGAGATGTGGAGACATCTGAAACATTTTTCTTCAATTGCCTGATTCTTATTTTGTATTACCGTGTCAAGGTCCATGACTCACATGCATGTAGTAGGCCTACACTGAAAGCAAAAGTACAACACGAACAAAGGAAGAAAGTAGCCAGAAACTAGGGAGAGAGCTAGATAGCCAATAGTCTTCAGGAAGAGAGTTCTTGAGTGTTATATAGAACCAATACTGTTGTATGGATGTGAAGCGTGGACAGTCAACATGCAAAGTCAGATCAAGATCGAGGCAGCTGAAATGTGGTGTCTAAGAAGAATGTGAAGAGTTTCATGGACAGCAAAGAAAACAAACGAGACAGTCTTGAAGGAGGCAGATACAAGAAGAACATTAATGAAGAAGATTAGGAAAAGACAAGCAACATTTATAGGATATTTTATGAGGCAAGAAATATTAGAGCACCTAGTCACATCAGGAAAGCTTGAGGGAAAAATTGCACCAGGCAGACTTTGGGAGAAATGTTGAATGGACTTGTGGAGTATATGAAGACAGAGTGGGCATGGGAGATGTACTTGCAAAGGACAGATTCGTATGGAGGGCCATGATCAGGGCACATAATGATGATGCTGACAAATAATTGAATACTGTCATATTTTACAATGTTACAAACTAAATACACAAATAAATCAGCAAGTGCTCTTCCATTAATCGGTTTGAATACTAATACAGGCTCTGTCAGTGAACACTCTTCTTAAAAAAGAACTAAGTGATTTTGTACTGACTGGAGGAAAAACGAAAAATTCAGACAGGAAGGTGTGAACAAAAGAGATCCAGAGAAAAACAAGGAGAAAAAGATGATACACTTCCCTCTGTTTTTGTTCACATGTTCGCCTGACAATAAATAAATTCGAAGTTCCATGGTTTGTTTCCCATTGAGGCTCGACTTTCCTCCTCAATTTGACCAGAAAATTGAACTGAACGTCCAGTCCTTTAGAAAGGGACAAAAAAAAAGTGAGTCGTACCCATGTGCCTTCTGGCCTGCACAAGCTAAATGATCCCATGGCAGTTGAAAATCATGAGGGGCAGGGCATTCGCCTGATTGCTCTGGCATATTAAATAATGGATGGATATGTTTATTTCCAGGTTCCTTCACTTGAAGCGCAATTAACCTTGCCTTTTCAACAACAACAACAACAAAAGTGAGATTGCAAGATAGCGTAAATAAAAGGCAACGTGAGTAACAGAGGGAAGGGGAGGGAGAAGAGAGAAAGAGAATATAGTGGAACAGTGTGTGTGTGTGTGCGTGTGTGTCTGTTGTGTGTGTGTTGTGTGTGTGTGTGTGTGTGTGTGTGTGTGTGTGTGTGTGTGTGTGTGTGTGTGTGTGTGAACAGTGTGTGTGTGTGAACAGTGTGTGTGTCTGTGTGAACAGTGTGTGTGTATGTGTGTGTGTGTGTATTTGTGTGTGAACAGTGTGTGTGTGTGTATGTGTGTGTGTGAACAGTGTGTATGTATGTGTGTGTGTGTATGTGTGTGTGTGTGTGTGTGTGTGTGTATGTGTGTGTGAACAGTGTGTGTGTATGTGTGTGTGTGTGTGTGAACAGTGTGTGTGTATGTGTGTGTGTGTGTGTATGAGTGTATGTGTGTGTGAACAGTGTGTGTGTATGTATGTGTGTGTGAACAGTGTGTGTGTGTGTGTGTGTGTGTGTGAACAGTGTGTGTGTGTGTGAGCTGTGTGTGTGTGTGAACAGTGTGTGTGTGTGTGTGTGTGAACAGTGTTTGTGTGTGTGTGTGTGTGTGAACAGTGTGTGTGTGAACAGTGTGTGTGTGTATGTGTGAACAGTGTGTGTGTGAACAGTGTGTGTGTATGTGTGTGTGTGTGTGAACAGTGTGTGTGTATGTGTGTACGTGTGTGTGTGTGTGCACACGCGCATGTGTGTGTGTATGTGTGTGTGTGTGTGTGTGTGTGTGTGTGTGTGTGTGAACAGTGTGTGTGCGTGTGTGTGTGTGTGTGTGTGTGTGTGTGTGTGTGTGTGTGTGTATGTGTGTGTGTGTGTTGTGTGTGAGACAGATGAAGTACGAAGGGTTGGGTCAGGGAGGTTTTGCTTGTTGTTGGATGAATGCTTTGGTGAATGATGATATAAGTGCACGCCTTGGTTTTATTCTTGAATCAAGGTTTAGCGTCCTAATAGTATAATGCACGCACCATCTGTATCCATCTAAAGTACATCAAAAGAAACAGCTAAGATCCCCCCCCCCCCCCCATTCTACAGAACAAACACGTGCTGTAGAGAATCGTGGGAAAATCTAATCTCCACACACACACAAAAAGAATTAGCTCCCTATAAATCTCATTTTTATTCTTATCCATACACAACAAATAAACGAAAGAAAGATAAAAAAGAAACAAAAAACAAAAAACTTACACTTCAGTTTCCAGCCTCACCCTAACCACCGATCCTGCCAATTTAAGTATGGAAAACGAAAAAAAAAAAACCGTCAAAAAGGTGAGTGTGGAGTTAGACAGAGAGGGCTCTCCACGGACACACAGTTCTGACAATTGTGTGCCCGCTTAATGGAGAGCAAGTAACTTGTGCTTCAGGCTCAAAAGTAAATCCTCTGTGCCAGCGGCTCACCCACTTACACTGTGAAAACTTGTGGTGATATAGTTACTTACATCTATGGTGCAATGCTTTCGTTATATGGGACACAACTCGTGCTGTTCCCTTTTGAAATGGTTGTCTATCACTGGTTGTCTCTCGTAGAAACAAAATCTAAGATTCAGAAATTCAGAGTATATTCAGGAAGGCTTCTGACACATCTGAAAGGGCCTAAACATATCACAGATATGTTTTAAACACAATTGGGACAACGTGATTATTCACTGAAAAAGACAATGTGAGCATTCATCGAAAGCACAGGGAATGGATACACACTGTGTCTTCCAGTAATTGTGTGTAACAGTCACCGATTGTATGTAATAAATGCTAAATCAGGATAAAATAATCTCTGTGTTATTAAATGTACACGGCAGTATGTCAAATAGTCCATTCGTTTTCAATATCTAATAATTTTAGGTTGACAATATTTCTGTGTGGAAAAATGAGGGAAGAGAAAGGTGTAGCAAGAGTCATAAAAATGTGGTTTGGTTGGTTTTATTGGTTTTTGGTTGATTTTGTGTTGTTTTGTGTTGGTGAGGTAGAATCTCATTATAAAGATAATTTTTGAAAAAAGCATAAGTAAGCTGGAGTGTGATATACTAGTATTTCACACTGCATATTTCAACTCTATCAGTGTGTCACTAACGTGTACTGACCTACATCTGTTAGTATGGAGTGCGGATCAATTCAAGTAATGACCAAAACATTTCAATGACGTAACAATTCATAAGCAAACAAATAATTAAGTACTGTTGTATTATTTAATGTTAATAATAATAATTACAATATTTATATAGCGCAAAATCTTGATAAAATCAAATCTAAGCGCTGAAGCAGACACACACGCAGGCACGCACGCTCGCACACACACGCACGCACACACACAGACACACACACACACACACACACACACACACACACACACCCACACACACGCATGGCTATAAATGGGGAGAAAGAATAAAAGCAATAAAAGCAAGAATAAAAGCAATGGAAAATTATAGAGAGCATAGCATACAATTATATATTATAACCATGTGATTCCCTCCGAGCGGAGACAGGCTGCAGAGGGGAGGGTTGAGTGAGGTTAGGATTTTATGCAGGAGAGAAAAGGTGAGTTTTGAGAGCGGACTTGAAGGAGACAAAAGTAGGTTGCTGACGGACTGAGAGAGGAAGTTTGTTCCAGGAGAGTGGACCAGAAACAGAGAAGGCTCGTGGACCATAGGTATTGAGCTTAGTGCGTGGAAAGCGAAGAGTCAGAGGATCAGAGGCAGAGCGGAGGGTACGTGAGGGAACATAGATCTCAAGTAGGCTTGACAGGTAATCGGGGGCTGCGTTATTGAGGCTTTTGTAGCACATGGTGTCTAGTTTGTACTGTATGCGCTTTGATACAGGGAGCCAGTGAAGTTGTGCCAGGAGAGGAGATATGTGGTCAGCTTTTTTCTTTTTGAGTACAAGGCGTGCAGCATTGTTTTGAATGCGCTGTAGGATGTGAATGGTGGAGGCAGGAAGACCAGACAGGAGTGAATTGCAATAGTCAATGCGAGACATTATGAAGGAGAGAACGAGTTTTGCAGTTGTTTCGACAGAGAGATACTTCCTGATCAGCTTTATACGATGGAGATGATAGTAGCAGGATCTGGCAGTTTGAGAAACAAAGTTGTTCATGGAGAGGGTAGAGTCAATGCAGACACCAAGGTTTTTAGCTGAATCAAAATTGGGACTGATGTGTTACATAATGGGAGAGAAAGAGGAGGCAGCTGAGAAAGTTTCTGACGGGTGCCAATGAGGATAGCTTCTGTTTTGTCATCATTAAGCTGAAGTCTATTGTGTGTCATCCAGTTCTTAATGTCCGAGTAACACTCAGTGGTGCGAGTCAACAGGCGCTGTATATTATCAGTGAGTCACTGTCTTGAAGTTGGGTGTCATCAGCATAGAAGTGGTGTTTTATAGAATGGGAGTTGGTGATGGTGGACAGGGGGGAGGTGTAAAGAGTGAAAAGAACAGGGCCAAGGACAGATCCTTGTGGAACACCACAGGTCAGGTATGCAGGTTGAGAGTAAGTGCCATTGATGAGAACGGTTTGTTTTCTGTTTGATAGGTATGAAGTGAACCAAGACAGAGCAATGTCAGAGATGCCAAAAGTATGATGAAGTCTAGAAAGGAGAATACCATGATCAATGGTATCAAAGGCTGCAGACAGATCAAGGAGTGTGAGGAGAGAGACTTTGCCAGTATCAGTTGCAAGGAGGAGATTGTTGAGAATGTGTAGTAGGGCAGTTTCAGTGCTATGGCACTGGCGGTAGGCTGACTGGAAAGGATTGAGGAGATTGTTGGCAGACAGGTGAGAGTTCAGCTGGTTGAGGACGACTTTTTCAAGGAGTTTTGACAAGAAAGAGAGATTAGAGATAGGCCGGTAATTTTTCAGTTCATTTGGATCTAAATTGTGTTTCTTGAGGAGAGGGTGAACAATAGCAGACTTGAAAGAATCTGGGACAGTTCCAGTTTGAAGAGAAGTGTTGATGATGTCAGTGATGAATGGGAGGAGAGTAGGGAGACAGTCGGCGTAGACAGAACCTGGAAGAGGATCCAGTTCGCAGGTTTTGAACGACATGGATCTGATTGTGTTGAGAATTTCTTCTTGTGAGACTGGGGTAAAAGTAGTAAGAGGTGTGCCAGAGAAGGAAGGGTCAGGTGGGCATGGTTGACAGGGTGTCCTGTCAAGCCTGTCACGAAGAGTTTGTATTTTGGTGGTGAAATAGTTGGAGAATACAGATGGGAGTTCTTCATTTGTATGTTTTGTTGGGAGAGGTAAATCTTTTCGTGTGCCAAGGAGATGATTCATGGTTGTAAAGAGTTCTTTTGAAGAAGAGGCATTCAGGATTTTGGTTTGGAAATAGCTTGTTTTTGCTGATGCAATGAGGGTGGATACTTTTGTTTTAGAGGCTTGGAAAAGTTGCCTGTGTACAGTGAGTTTGGATTTGCGCCAGCGGCGCTCTGCTCTGCGGCGGGCACGTTTTGCACAGGCGATCTCATGAGTGAGCCAGGGGGTAGGGGGGCGGTCAGGTAAAAGACGGGTTGTGGCTGGAGCATGAGTGTCCAGAAGATGGTGGAGAGTAGTATAGAATTCATCGGCAAGGTTATGTGACTTTTCAGAAAGGAGACGGGAGGCATCAGATGAAAATGTGGAGAGGTCGATAGATTTGAGATTGCGTCGAGTCACTGTGCGCATGGTACGGGAAGGAGGAGAAATGTCGAAGAACAGAAAATTGCAGAGTGGTCAGATGGAAGGGCTGAAGTTAGACGGGTAGAAAGAACTAAGCAGTTGTCAGTAGCGGAATTGTGATGATCACGAGAAATGATCCAGTCAAGAATGTGACCTTTTTGATGGGTTGGTTCAGAAATGTGTTGAGTCATATTGTGATTGGACAGAGAGTTGATGATATGTCTTTTGTCATAACGGTGAGTGTTGTCATAGTGGACATTGATATCACCTAGAATGATGAGATTTCCAGGTAAGAGGCAGTAGTGGTCAAGCAATTGGTCAAAGTCAGAGAGAAACATGGATGTGGTGAGTTTGTTGGCAGAGCTAGGTGGGGGTCAATAGACACAGGAGAAGGTGATGGGGTGAGGGGTGGATTGGAAGGATACTTCAACGTGCTCGAAAGAAGGATGGGAGAAAGGCAGAGACTGCGAGAAAGATAGGCGGGAATGGAGTGAGTCGTTGTAGAGGATGGCGATACCGCCACCTCGGGATGAGCGATGGAAAGAAGCAAGCCTGTAACCACTCGGAGTGAGGCTAGCAAGTATAGGTTCGTGACCAAGGGGGTTAAGCCATGTCTCCGTGATAAAAGCAATGTCAACATGCTCATCTGCGACAAAGTCAGCAATAACATCGGCTTTGTCACCAGTGCATGCCGACTGAGCATTAAAAAGGCATAGTTTCAGCCTATCACAGTCATATGGTGGCGGCTGAGGTGGCGACGAAGGCGGCACCAACGGGACAGAAGGCGAGAGCGGCACCGGCGGGACAGAAGGCGAAGGCGGCACCATCAGGACAGAAGGCGAAGGCGAAGACGGCAGAGGAGGAGACAAAGCTTGCAGCAGCGAGGTCAAGGGCAGGGGCAGTGGAGGAGAAGAAGAAGCAGGAGACGAAAAGTGGCGTCGGGCAGGAGGCAGGTTGTGCCAAAGACGGTGGAGACGTCCACCACGACAGGATCGCGCAGTGCGGGGCTTGCTACACAGCCCCAATGTACGTATGCGCTGGTAGACGCCTCCACCGAGGTAGCATTTGCTGTGTTTAAAAAGTGTCAGTCCAATTTGTTTTATAAAAGACGGGTCCATAATTGCGAGCCAGGCAGGAGAGGAAGACACTTGCAGGTTGGTGTGTGGGTTGGTCAGTTCACAACACTAAAATCCAGAGAACGCAGAACACAAAGGTTTGGAAGCTGTAGCGTTGGGCGAACACAGTAGGCTAAGGTGTAAACACAATTCACAGATAAAATGTCCGACTTGAGGGGCTGAATTAAAATGATGAAAAGTAGGTATAAAAACTTTAAAATCGGATTATCTGGTAAAATATTCAAAATTTTAAAAAAATATTTACATCACCGTGTGTCCGGATTTCAAAGCAACAAACATACAAAATTCAATGCATAAAACCAAATAGAACCACGATAAAATCACTGTAAAACACCACACACACTTTTGCTGCCTGCTGGCGCGACATCTACTCACACACACACACAAACTAAGTACAAAAACAAATCAGTGCATGCTATAATGTCTAATGGTTTGAACACTAATATTGGTATGAAACTGGCACTGGCAGTGATGGCATTCATTGAAAGCACAGAGAATGGATACACACTGTGTGTCCTAATAATTATGTAACATCCACCGATTGTATGTAATAAATGCTAAATCAGGATAAAGTAATCTGTCTATTTTCAAACTTACATTGCGGTATGTCAAATTGTCCATTCGTTTTCAGTATCTAATGATTTTAGGTTAACAATACGTCTGCATAAAAATGACGGATGAGGGAGGTATAGGAAGAATCATAAAATTTGCTTTGGTTTGTTTTGATTTGATTTCGGTTGGTTTGTGTTGTTTTGTGGTAGTGAGGGAGAATCTCTTGATTATAGTGATTTTAAAAAAGTATCAGTAAGCCATCTTGTGAAACAGAGGTGTTGCAGGAAGTTCCGTGGACAGCACAGAAAACAAATGAGACAATCTTGAAGGAGGCAGATACAAGAAGAACGTTACCGGTAATGAAGAAAAAGACAAGCAACATTTATAGGATATTTCATGAGGCAAGAAATGTTAGAACACTTAGTCGCAACAGGAAAGCTTGTGGGAAAAATTGCGCTAGGCAGATTTAGGAAGAAATATTGGATGGACTTGCGGAGTAGATGAAGACAGAGAGGGTGGGAGATATACTTGCAAAGGACAGATTCCTATGGAGGGCCATGATCAGGGCACGCAATGATGATGCTGAGAAATAATTGAATACTGTCATGTTTTTTCAATGCTACAAACTAAATACAAAAACAAATCAGCAATTGCTCTTCCATTAATTGGTTTGAATACTAATACAGGCTCTGTCAGAGATCACTATTCTTAAAAGAGAAATAAATGATTTAGTATTGACTGCAGGAAAAACAAAAAATTAAGACAGGAAGGTGTGAACGATAAAGAGCCAGAGAAAAACAAGGAGAAAAAGATGATACACTTCCCTCTGTCTTTGTTCAGATGTTCGCCTGACAATAACTAAATTCGAGGTTCCATGGTTTGTTTCCCACTGAGGCTCGACTTTCCTCCTCAATTTGACCAGAAAATTGAACTGAACATCCAGTCCTTTAGAAGGGGACGATAAAACGAGTCGGACACATGTGCCTTCTGGCTTGCACACGCTAAATGATCCCACAGCAGTTGAAAATCATGAAAGGTAGGGCATTCGCCTGACTGCCCACGCATATCAAATTTTGGATGGGTAGTTTTATTTCCCAGGTCCCTCCCCTTGAAGCCCAAGAAACCTTTTCCTTTTTAAAAATGCAGTGAGACAGCAAGATAGCGTGAATAAAAGAGAAAATGAGGAACAGAGGGAAGGCGAGGGAGAAGAGAAAGAGAGTATAGTGGAACAGTGTGTGTGTGTCATAGGATGAAAACTTTGGTCAAGGGTCACTCACCTATCATGCTTGGACATATCCTATCTCAGCATCTTGCATGTATGTACTGTGTGAGACAGATTGAGGATGAAGGCTTGGGTCAGGGAGGTTTTGCTTGTTGTTGGATGATTGCTTTGGTGAATGATGAGAGTGCATGCCTTGGCTTGAATCTTGAATCATGGATTAATGCCCTACTAGTATAATGTGTGTACCATCTGTGTCCATCTAAGGTACATCAAAAGAAGGAGCGAAGATTCCCTTCCATTCTACAGGAGCACACACGTGCTGTAGAGAACAGTGGGAAAATCTGATCACACACACAACAAAAAGAGCTCCCTATAAATCTCATTTTTGTTGTTATCCATACACAACAAATAAATGAAAGAAAGAAGAAGAAAAAAAAAGAAAAAGGCTTACACTTCAGTTTCCACCCTCACCTCAACCACCAACCCTGCCAAGCCAGGTTTAAAAAAAACGCCAAAAAGGTGGGTGACTAATTAGACACAGAGGGCTCTCCACGGACACACAGTTCTGACAGTTGTGTGCCCGCTTAATGGAGAGCAAGGAACTTGTGCTTCAGGCTCAGAAGTAAATCCTCTGTGCCAGCGGCTCACCCACTTACACTGTGAAAACTTAATAAGTAAATAAATGAATAATAAAAAGGTGAGTGTCAAGGTAGACATAGAGGGCTCTTTGTATCTATTTGTCTAACCAGACACGTTGACATATGCTTTGAAAATTCAGTGTGGCCAATGTAATCATTCACAGAAAACAGCAAATAAATGCACCTCTATGTTGTCAGCATATACTAATAGAAAATGAAACAATCTCTCTTTTATCACACACATACTGCAACACGTTAAATACTGTGTTTATTTTCAATATCTAATGATGTTAGGTTGACAATGCTTCTGCATGAAAACAACAACAACAACAAGAACAACAAATTGAGCATTAGGGGTGAGAAGGTATAGGAAGAGTCCTAAAATACGGTTTTGTTTTGTTTGTTTTGGTCGGGTGAAATAGAATCTCCTATCATTTTCTCCTTTGTTGATCCATTCACCTGTATATGTTCAATAAAGTCTTACAAATTTTCTCTTGAGACTGATAATTGGGTACATGTATTAAGTACATTTTTGATTCAAGGAAAATGAGATGTGTGGAAACAATTTTAGGTTATTTAGGCCTGTTTTTATGTAGATTTATGTCATGTTTCAGTGTCCTTAGTAATGTTTAAAGTTGTCTTCAGGTATATTTTTAAATCCCCTGTGCGATAAATTGGATGGAGTGATCAACGCCAGGGACATCTTCTTAGATTTTGTGAGCAAATGCATTGATATGTGTAATTTATTTTCTCTTTTGTTGTTGAAGTTTTCTGCATGTTTTGGAACTGTCATACCCTGGAATGGCTCTATGCAGTTGACTGGGCTTTAAACAACAATAACAATAACAATAACAGTAAAGTGAGGAAAGTAACAAGTTACCCTTCATATTACACTACCACTTCCAGAAAAACAAAAACGAAAAAAATAACATCAAAAAGGTGAGTGTCAAGTTAGACACAGAGGGCTCTCCACGGACACACAGTTCTGACAATTGTGTGCCCGCTTAAAGGAGAGCAAGTAACTTGTGCTTCAGGCTCAGAAGTAAATCCTCTGTGCCAGCGGCTCACCCACTTACACTGTGAAAACTTGTGGTGATATAGTTACTTACATCTATGGTGCAATGCTTTCGTTATATGGGAAACAACTCGCACTGTTCCCTTTTGAAATGGTTGTCTGTCACTGGTTGTCTCTCGTAGAAAGACACCATCGGATTCAATTATTCAAAGTCAGAATTTATTCAGGAAGGCTTTTGATACATTTGAAGGGATACATGCTGACATATGTTTTGTAAATTCAGTGTGGACAATGTGATCATTCACAGAAAACAGCAAATAATGCACCTCTATGTTGTCAGTATATGCTAATTGAGACTGAAGCAATTTCTCTCTGATCACACAAATACTGCAACATGTTGAGTACTGCGTTTATTTTCAGCATCTAATGATGTTAGGCTGACAATACTTCTGCCTAAAAAAAATAAACATTGAGCATTAGGGGTGAGAAAATATAGAAAGAATCATGCAGTTTGGTTTGGTTTGGTTTTGATTTGTTTTGGATTGGTCTTGTGTTGTTTTGTTCTGGTGAGGTAGAATCTCTTGATTGATAAAAGTGATAAAAGAACAACAGTAAGCCATAGTGTGAAAGAGAGGTGTAGCAGAAGGTGTGAACACTTTCTGTGTATGGCCATATTAGTATTTCACACTGCATATTTCAAGTCAGTCAGTGCATCAGTAAAGTGTGCTGACCTACATCTGTTACTATGGAGTGTAAACAAACATATACCCAAATGTTTGAATACATTTACTACAAAGAGTGTGTGGTGTATGGACAGACAGAGGGGAGAGGGAGGGAGAGAGAGAGAGAGAGAGAAAGAGAGAGAGAGGGGGGAGAGAAAGAATAATATGATAGATGTCCCTTTTTAGTATTTTTTTTCTTTTGATAATTATATCTGTACACACCACCCCCACCACCACACACACTACCACAAAAATAAACCAACAAACAATAAAATAAACAAACAAATAAATAAATGAATAAACAAATAAATGAATAATAAAAAGGTGAGTGTCAAGTTAGACATAGAGGGCTCTATGTATCTATTTGTCTAACCAGACACATTGACGTAGGCCTATGCTTTGAAAATTCAGAGTGGACAATGTAATCATTCACAGAAAACAGCAAATAAATGCACCTCTATGTTGTCAGCATATGCTAATAGAAAATGAAACAATCTCTCTTTTATCACACACATACTGCAGCACGTTAAATACTGTGTTTATTTTCAATATCTAATGATGTTAGGTTGACAATGTTTCTGCCTGAAAACAACAACAACAACAACAACAACAAATTGAGCATTAGGGGTGAGAAAGTATAGGAAGAGTCATAAAATACAGTTTGGTTTGGTTTTGATTTGTTTTGGGTTGGTTTTGTTTTGTTTTGCTTTGTTCGGGTGAGGTAGAATCTCCTATCATTTTCTCCTTTGCTGATCCATTCATCTGTATGTGTTCAATAAAGTCTTACAACTTTTCTCTTGAGACTGATAATTGGGGACATGTATTTGGTACATTTTTGATTCAAGGAAAATGAGATATGTGGAAGCAATTTTAGGTTATTCAGGCCCGTTTTTATGTAGACCTATGTCATGTTTTAATGTCCTTAGTAATGTTTAAATTTGTCTTCAGGTATATTTTGAAATCCCCTGAGCGATAAATTGGATGGAGTGGTCAACGCCGGGGGCATCTTCGTAGATTTTGTGCGCAAGTTCATTGATATGTGTAATTTATTTTCTCTTTTTCTGTTGTTGTTGAAGTTTTCTGTATGTTTTGGAATGGTCATACCCTGGAATGGCTCTATGCAGTTGGCTGGGCTTTAAACAACAATAACAATAACAGTAAAGTGAGGAAAATAACAAGTTACCCTTCATATTTCACCACCACTTCCAGAAAAAAAAAATGAAAAAAAAAAACGTCAAAAAAGTGAGTGTCGAGTTAGACACAGAGGGCTCTCCACGGACACACAGTTCTGACAATTGTGTGCCCGCTTAATGGAGAGCAAGGAACTTGTGCTTCAGGCTCAGAAGTAAATCCTCTGTGCCAGCGGCTCACCCTCTTACACTGTGAAAACTTGTGGTGATATAGTTACTTACACCTGTGGTGCAATGTCTTCGTTTTATGGGACACAACTCGCACTGTTCCCGTTTGAAATGGTTGTCTGTCACTGGTTGTCTCTCATAGAAAGAGACCATCGGATTCAATTATTCAATGTCGGAAATTATTGAGGAAGACTTTTGATACATTTGTAGAGGTACATGCTGACATATGTTTTGTAAATTCAGTGGAGACAATGTAATCATTCACAGAAAACAGCAAATAAATGCACCTCTATGTTGTCAGCATAATTATGCTAATTGAGACTGAAGCAATTTCTCTTTTATCACACACATACTGCAGCACGTTGAGTACTGCGTTTATTTTCAGCATCTAATGATGTTAGGCTGACAATACTTCTGCCTAAAAAAAAAAAACATTGAGCATTAGGGGTGAGAAAATACAGAAAGAATCATGCAATTTGGTTTGGTTTGGTTTTGATTTGTTTTGGATTGGTCTTGTGTTGTTTTGTCCTGGTGAGGTAGAATCTCTTGATTGATAAAAATGTTAAAAGAACAACAGTAAGCCATAGTGTGAAAGAGAGGTGTAGCAGAAGGTGTGAACACTTTCTGTGTATGGCCATATTAGTATTTCACACTCCATATTTGAACTCTGTCAGTGCATCAGTAAAGTGTGCTGATCTACATCTGTTACTATGGAGTGTAAACAAACATATACCCAAATGTTTGAATACACTTACTACAGAGAGTGTGTGGTGTATGGACAGACAGAAGGGAGAGGGAGGGAGGGAGGGAGAGAGAGAAAAACCGAGAGAGAGGGAGAGCGAGAGAATAATATGATAGATGTCCGTCTTTAGTTGTTTTTTTTTCTTTCATAATTATATCTGAACACACCACCACCACCACCACAACACACACTACCACAAAAATAAACCAACAAACAAATAGATAAACAAACAAATATATAAATGAATAAGTAAATAAATGAATAATAAAAAGATGAGTGTCAAGTTAGACATAGGGGGCTCTATGTATCTATTTGTCTAACCAGACACGTTGAATATGCTTTGAAAATTCAGAGTGGACAATGTAATCATTCACAGAAAACAGCAAATAAATACACCTCTATGTTGTCAGCATATGCTAATAGAAAATGAAACTATCTCTCTTTTATCACACACATACTGCAACACGTTAAATACTGTGTTTATTTTCAATATCTAATGATGTTAGGTTGACAATGCTTCTGCCTGAAAACAACAACAACAACAACAACAACAAATTGAGCAATAGGGATGAGAAAGTATAGGAAGAGTCATAAAATACGGTTTGGTTTGGTTTGGTTTTGGTTTGTTTTGGGTTGGTTTTGATTTGTTTTGCTTTGTTCTGTTGAGGTAGAATCTCCTATCATTTTCTCCTTTCTTGATCCATTCATCTGTATGTGTTCAATAAAGTCTTACAAATTTTTTCTTGAGACTGATAATTGGGGACATGTATTAAGTACATTTTTGATTCAAGGAAAATGCGATATGTGGAAGCAATTTTAGGTTATTTAGGTCCGTTTTTATGTAGACCTATGTCATGTTTTAGTGTCCTTAGGATTGTCTAAATTTGTCTTCAGGTATATTTGTAAATCCCCTGTGCGATAAATTGGATGGAGTGGTCAATGCCAGGGGCATCTTCTTAGATGTTGTGCGCAAATGCATTGATATGTGTACTTTATTTTCTCTTTTGTTGTTGTTGTTGTTGAAGTTTTCTGTATGTTTTGGAGCTGTCATACCCTGGAATGGCTCTATGCAGTTTTCTGGGCTTTAAACAACAATAACAATAATAATAATAATAATAATTACAATATTTATATAGCGCAAAATCTCGATAAAAATCAAATCTAAGCGGTGAACATACACTTACGCACGCGCGCACACACACGCACACACAGACTTACACATGGCTATAAATGGGGAAAAAGAATAAAAGCAATGGAAAATTATAGAGAGCATATTATATACAAATATATATTACAATGTGATTTCCCTCCGAGTGGAGACAGGCTACAGAGGGGGGATGAGTGAGGTCAGGATTTTATGCAGAGGAGAAAAGGTGAGTTTTGAGAGCGGACTTGAAGGAGACAAAAGTAGGTTGTTGATGGATAGAGAGAGGAAGTTTGTTCCAGGAAAGTGGACCAGAAACAGAGAAGGCTCGTGGACCATAGGTATTGAGCTTGGTGCGTGGAAAGCGAAAAGTCAGAGGATCGGAGGCAGAGCGGAGGGTACGTGAGGGAACATAGATCTCAAGTAGGCTTGACAGGTAATCGGGGCTGCGTTATTGAGGCTTTTGTAGCACATGGTGTCTAGTTTGTACTGTATGCGCTTTGATGCAGGGAGCCAGTGAAGTTGTGCCAGGAGAGGAGATATGTGGTCAGCTTTTTTCTTTTTGAGTACAAGGCGTGCAGCATTGTTTTGAATGCGCTGTAGGATGTGAATGGTGGAGGCAGGAAGACCGGACAGGAGTGAATTGCAATAGTCAATGCGAGACATTATGAAGGAGAGAACGAGTTTTGCAGTTGTTTCCACAGAGAGATACTTCCTGATCAAGCTTATACGATGGAGGTGATAGTAGCAAGATCTGGCAGTTTGAGAAACAAAGTTGTTCATGGAGAGGGTAGAGTCAATGCAGACACCAAGGTTTTTAGCTGAATCAGAAATTGGGACTGATGTGTTACATAATGGGAGAGAAAGAGGAGGCAGCTGAGAAAGTTTCTGACGGGTGCCAATGAGGATAGCTTCTGTCTTGTCGTCATTAAGCTGAAGTTTGTTGAACGTCATCCAGTTCTTAATGTCCGAGTAACACTCAGTGGTGCGAGTCAAGAGGCGCAATAACAGTAAAGTGAGGAAAGTAACAAGTTACCCTTTATATTTACCCACCACTTCCAGAAAAACAAGTACGAAAAAAAAAACATCAAAAGGGTGATTGTCAAGTTAGACACAGAGGGCTCTCCATGGACACACAGTTCTGACAGTTGTGTGCCCGCTTAATGGAGAGCAAGGAACTTGTGCTTCAGGCTCAAAAGTAAATCCTCTGTGCCAGCGGCTCACCCACTTACACTTTGAAAACTTGTGGTGAAAAAGTTACTTACACCAATGGTGCAATGTCTTCGTTTTATGGGACACAACTCGCACTGCTCTCTTTTGAAATGGTTGTCTCTCGTAGAAAGAGACCATTGGATTCAATTATTCAAAGTCAGAATTTATTCTGGAAGGCTTTTGATACGTTGAAGGGGTACATGCTGACATATGTTTTGTAAATTCAGTGGGGACAATGTAATCATTCACAGAAAACAGCAAATAAATGCACCTCTATGTTGTCAGTATATGCTAATTGAGACTGAAGTAATTTCTCTCTGATCACACACATACTGCAACATGTTGAGTACTGCGTTGATTTTCAGCATCTAATGATGTTAGGCTGACAATACTTCTGCGGAAGAAAATAAACATTGAGCATTAGGGGTGAGAAAATATAGAAAGAATCATGCAGTTTGGTTTGGTTTGGTTTTAATTTGTTTTGGATTGGTTTTGTGTTGTTTTGTCCCGGTGAGGTAGAATCTCTTGATTGATAAAAGTGATAAAAGAACAACAGTAAGCCATAGTGTGAAAGAGAGGTGTAGCAGAAGGTGTGAACACTTTGTGTGTATGGCCATATTAGTATTTCACACTGCATATTTCAAGTCTGTCAGTGCATCAGTAAAGTGTGCTGACCAACATCTGTTATTATGGAGTGTAAACAAACATATACCCAAATGTTTGAATACATTTACTACAAAGAGTGTGTGGTGTATGGATAGACAGAAGGGAGAGGGAGGGAGAGAGAGAGAGAGAACGACATAGATGTCCCTCTTTAGTTTTTTTTCATTTGATAATTATGTTTGTACACACCACCACCACCATCACACACTCTACCACAAAAATAAACCAACAAACAAATAAACAAACAAACAAATGAATAAATAGATGAATACAGAAATGAATAATATAAAGGTGAGTGTCAAGTTAGACATAGGGGGCTCTATGTATCTATTTGTCTAACCAGACACGTTGACATATGCTTTGAAATTTCAGAGTGGACAATGTAATCATTCACAGAAAACAGCAAATAAATACACCTCTATGTTGTCAGCATATGCTAATAGAAAATGAAACAATCTCTCTTTTATCACAAACATACTGCAACACGTTAAATACTGTGTTTATTTTCAATATCTAATGATGTTAGGTTGACAATACTTCTGCCTGAAAACAACAACAACAACAACAACAACAACAACAACAAATTGAGCCTTATGGGCGAGAAGGTATAGGAAGAGTCCTAAAATACGGTTTGGTTTGGTTTGTTTTAGGTTGGTTTGTTTTGTTTGTTTTGTTTTGTTTTGTTTTGGTCGGGTGAGGTAGAATCTCCTATCATTTTCTCCTTTGTTGATCCATTCATCTGTATGTGTTCAATAAAGCCTTACAAATTTTCTCTTGAGACTGATAATTGGGGACATGTATTAAGTACATTTTTGATTCAAGGAAAATGAGATGTGTGGAAACAATTTTAGGTTATTTAGGCCCGTTTTTTATGTAGACCTATGTCATGTTTCAGTGTCCTTAGTAATGTTTAAATTTGTCTTCAGATATATTTTTAAATCCCCTGAGTGATAAATTGGATGGAGTGGTCAACGCCAGGAGTGAGCAAATGCATTGATATGCGTACTTTACTTTATTTTCCCTTTTTGTTGTTGTTGTTGTTGTTGAAGTTTTCTCTACGTTTTGGAACTGTCATACCCTGGAATGGCTCTATGCAGTTGGCTGGGCTTTAAACAACAATAACAATAACAGTAAATTGAGGAAAACAACATGTTACCCTTCATATTACACCACCCTCCCTACAAAAACGAAAAAAAAAATCATCAAAAAGGTGAGTGTCAAGTTAGACACAGAGGGCTCTCCACGGACACACACAATTGTGTGCCCGCTTAATGGAGAGCAAGTAACTTGTGCTTCAGGCTCAGAAGTAAATCCTCTGTGCCAGCGGCTCACCCGCTTACACTGTGAAAACTTGTGGTGATATAGTTACACCTGTGGTGCAATACCTTCGTTCTATGGGACATAACTCGTGCTGTTTTCTTTTGAAATAGTTGTCTGTCACTGCTTGTCTGTCGTAGAAAGAGACCATCGGATTCAATAATTTTTTTTTTATTCAAAGTCAGAATTTTCAGGAAGGCTTTTGATACATTGGAAGGGGCATACACGTTGACATATGTTTTGTAAATTCAGTGGAGACAATGCAATCATTCACAGAAAACAGCAAATAATGCACCTGTATGTTGTCAGCATATGCTAATTGAGAAGGAAGCAGTTTCTCCTTTATCACACACTGCAACACGTCAAATACAGCGTTTATTTTCAGTATCTAATACCGAAAACTCATCACTCCAACAACATTGTATCTTTTCTCATTGTAGCAATGCCTTATTCCTGTGGAATTTGTAGCAGAAACTGTGGAAGCATTCCATAGAATGCTCCACCTGCCTCAGCTGGATTCACAGGTAAGTTTTTTTTATAGATAGATATAGATATAGATATATATATGTGTGTGTGTGTGTGTGTGTGTGTGTGTGTGTGTGTGTGTGTGTGTATGTGTGTGTGTGTGTGTGTGTGTGTGTGTGTGTGTGTGTGTAAAAAATTTTGCAAATTTTAAACTTTTGCTCTACAAAATCTCAAAAACTACTGCATGGAATAACTTGAAATTTGGTGAGTATGTTTACAATATAAACATCCAATGCACGTGAAAGTTTAGTGAAAATTGGATGACTCTAGTTTATGTTGTTCTTGTTTCTTAGGTCAGTTTGTCCACTGGAATATGAATCAATAAGCATGTACATGTTTTGTATTGCTTATTTTCAGACGCTGTGCGAAACTGAGCCCTGACCAGCTGGCTGCATGGGGTCAGAATGGACTGACCTTCACGTGCAAGCCCTGCGTGCACAAGAACGATACCTACGACTACGAGGCAGCCCTTAACCGGTAAGCAAATATTTATTTCCTGTTATATTGCTTAAACCGTACATATATGTTACAGTGTGTATTTGTTTAGCTTTCTAATATTATTTTTTTAATAATATTCTATTATATAATATATCATTACACCGGCACTTATATTGCTTGTGTTGCAGGGTTTTCCTGGCTGCCATAACACCCAGCGCTGATGTGAAGTCTGCTGCCCAGAGTGAATCCATGCTTCTCGATACCTACCAGGTCAAGCTACCGGTCCATAATGCGACCAACAAGGACCTGCTGACTGGCCTCAAGAGTGACTGGGGGGCGATGGAGATACTCAGGCGGTTCCACCCTGTGATGCTAGAGACCACCACGCCTCTCGAGGTCATCGGTGACGGGAACTGCATGTTTCGTGCAGTGTCCTTGGGGTTGTATGGAAACCAAGATCACCACCTGCAGCTGCGACTCTGGACAGCCCTGGAGATCGCCCTCCATCCTGAGTACTATGACAGCAGCCGAGAGGACCACCAGGATCTGGTCAAGGACAACAGGCTCATCCATGACCCTACCCCAAGCTGCTGTCCACAGTTGCAACTCCAGGGTCTTACTCAGAGACGCTGGCGATCTACGCACTCAGTGCTGCCCTGTCTCTGGCCATAGAGACCTACTGCCCACCAACTAGGAATGCAGAATTCCTGTCTGAGCCTTACTCCAGGAAGGTTTGTGGCCGCGGTGTCAGGAGGCCACAGGAGCCTGCTGTGATATTGATGTGGAGCAGCAGCACATTGCCACAGAGAGCCAAGGACTTCAGGCACAACCACTTTGTCACTCTGAGGGAGGACAAAGATGAAGCTGAGAAGACATTGACCCAAGACCCTGACTTCACCCGACCCTCTGCTGACGTGCCAAACAACTCAGACGCAGATTCTGGGGAATCTCCATGTGCGCCACCACTGTCCACTCCCAGCGAGCTATCGTTAGATGACAGTGACACCTCCAATGCATTCATACCTGCAGTGTCACCTTCAAACCCTGCAGATACCTCTCCTGACAGTATGGATGATACAGATGACAGTTTAGTGGACTCTGCCAGTAGGCCCGCTGGCACAGCCAGCAACTCTGAGATCCCCCATGCTGAGGGTGGTCAGGACCTCCCACTAGGACCAAGAGGTCGCCGCTACATGGAAGTGACAGAAGCTGTGGCCCTGCTCAGGAGCAGCCAAGAACCCCTACCCTACGTCCCACGAGGAAAGAAGAACAAACTCTTCATAGTGAACAATGAACAGAACCTGAGCAGACGCAACAAGAAGTTAGTTAGTCAGTACTGGGATGACTGTGGCGCCTGGGACTCCAAGGGCGCCACCAACAAGACCCTCTACCTCCTGCAACCCGACTGTAGTCTGATGAAGGTGGTCCTTAAAGAGAACAAGTACTGCCTACAACGTCGTAAAGACAAAAAGATCATCTACGTGCCCCTTGAACCACAGCCATCGCCAGAATCCATCTTGACAGTGCAGAGATATTACACGCACCACACTTTGGACAAGAGCTATGAGAAGCGGGTGACCTGGGTTGAGGGAGCTGTGACCTGCAGCCAGGCTCTGTACGAGTACAAGGGCACATTCCCTGGTAGTGCACCTCATGGCAATGCAGTAGACACCACCAGTGCCAAATACCAACGCCTTAGGCCACATGTGCACCAGCAGATGAAGGAGGAGCTGAAATCGAAGCGGCCACAGGAGGTCTACAGCCAGGGAGACCTCATTGACGGTGCCCGGAATCTCAAGCAAGTGAGAGATATGAAGCACAGAATGGAGAAAAAGGAGAACAAGACTGCAATTGGAGGGACCTTTGCCGACCAGGTCGCCAGGCTAGAGGAGATGCAGTGTGACTCTGATTTCATCCGCCTGCTATTCCGGAGACCAGGCAAGGTTCCCTGTGCAGTTCTGTACACTGATGAGCAGGTGGCTGACCTGCAGCGCTTCTGTGGTCCGGCCCAAAGTGCGGAGTCTACCATATTGGGTGTAGACAAGACTTACAACTTGGGGGACCTTCATGTAACTGTGACCGTCTTCAAGAACCTGGCTGTTACCCGCCGCAGTACGAAGGACCACCCACTGATGATCGGACCGATCTTCCTGCACGGTAACTCGGACAAGGAAACCTTTTTCTATTTTTTCCAACACTTGGCTGGACTGTTGGGGAAGCCAGTCCTCATGTGGTAGTTGGCAGCGATGAGGAGAAGGCCTTGCGAGCTGCCGTGGCTGAGGCCATGCCATCTGCTATGCGGCTAAGTTGTGTTCGTCATCTAAAGAACAATGCGGACAAGTTTCTACAGGACAAGGTGGGAGTCGACAGTAGGAGCAGATCCACCATCATCGACAGGCTGTTTGGCGATGGGAGCCTGCTGGATGCTGTTGACCAGTTGGCGTATGAGCTCATCTGGGATGACATTCTGAAGGATTGTTGGGAAGACCATCCAGTGTTTGCAAGTTACTTGGAAACCCGCCTTGGCCCCATACTGCAGGAAAACTTCGTCACGTGCCAGAAAAGCAAGGCTACGATGCGCTGGACGAACAATAACTGTGAAAGCATCAACCATATATTTAAACAGGCGATCAACTGGAAGGGGCAGAAATTGCCAGACTTGGTGCGCACACTTCGGGACCTTGTCAAGGGACAATACCAGGAAGTCAAGAGATCCCTGTTGGGCCTGGGGGATTACATCCTGTGCAAGGAGTTCGGCAAATTTGCTGTGAGCAGTGAGAAGTGGCTGAAGATGCCTAAAAAAAAACAAGAACGTCACTTCTCTTCATTCCTGACGACCACCAAGGAAGGAGCTAGCCTGGTACGCTCCCAGGACGGCCAGAAACTGTCGCAGACACTCAGCCACCATGGCAAGAAACCTGGCCAGGTCAAGCGCAAACCCAAGCCAAGACCACAACTACTTCAGCAAAAAAGCCGAAGCTATGAACACATTTGTTGTGACACTGCTGTTTTTTATTGACATTTGTTTTTATACCTTTTTCTTATACAGTATTAAAGATCTGAACATCAAAGTAAACGCCTAGAGAACGAATCCTGACAACCATTGATAGAATACAGTCTCACATTAACAAGGTGATTATTGTTATTATTAATATTATCTTTACTCTCTCTGTCACGTCTGGTAAGTTACTTTAGTATCAATCTTATTGGCTCTGGCATACAGTAACATGAGGTGACCAATGCCTAATACATATTCTTTATATGGGGTTTTTTCGGTATTTCAGGAGTTTTCGGGAGTTTTCGGGGGGTTTCGGTAAAACGTCATACCCTCTAATGATGTCATAAAAGAACACCAGTAAGCCATAATGTGAAACAGAGGTGTTGCAGAAAATGTGAACACTTTCTGTGAATGCCATTTTAGTATTTCACACTGCATATTTCAACTCTGTCAGTGTGTCAGTAATGTGTACTGAGCTACTTATGTTACTATGGAGTGCAGATCAATTCAAATAATGGCCAAACATTTTAATGACTCAACAATCAATATATAAACGAACAATCGATCAAATAGTGTCATATTTTTATGTTAAAACAACAGACAAAAACAAATCAGCACATGGGCATAAATCAAACGTTTTGAACACTGATGTTGGAATGAAAAAGGCAAAGATCGTACTTTTTAACAAGAAAATAACATGTTCTGTTAACTGACTGGGAAAAGAGAATTCAGACAGAAAAGGATAGAAGAAAGAGATGCAGAAATTTGATTTGAAGATTTTTTTTTATTTTTTAGGGCATGCTGGTAACCACAGTTTTGCTATTGGATGGCTGCGTTTCAGTGCCCATTCTTTAGTTTTCAGTTCTTAAGACGCAACTGTCGGCAGTTATTTCTTTTCATAAGGATACAAAACAGTTATTATGTGTGTTCAGTGTTGAGGGTGCAGAATATCATGAAGAGAGGCACACCCATTCAAGGGAGGCGATGCTGAATGATCTGTTTGCTGGGAAGGCGCGAGCTGCTGAATGCCTTTATAAATAGATGGTAAGAAAGTCAGAAGGAGAAATGGAAAACGCTGAGTCCGTTTCTCGGGTAAGTTTCTGATTTAATTTGGAGCTGTAACTGACTGTTATCATTGTTATCTGTCATGCTTTCGGTCTGTTGATCCTGTTATTTGTTTAAGCCACGTTGGCATGGACCCAAATTGACCTCACAGTTTTGAGTCTAACGCCGTTCGCTGTACGGCACGGGGTGTGATCACACACTGTGACACAGTGATGGTACTCCCGCTCCGGTAGTCGCGATAGACCTACGTTTACTGCAGTGCTGAATCAGTTTAGAGTTGGACTTTATTCAGGAGGGGGTTCAGAGCACTCAGGGAGTTCCGTATGCGCTCTGCCCAAAGCTGCTGGCAGTTGTCGGGCAGACTTCCAGAACCTGTGCAAAATCCAGTGTGCTGGCAAGGACTTGAAATGGGGCAGGAGAGAGGCAGAGGGGGAGAAACTCAGAAAAGGACCCATCATCAGTATCGTGTCCTACGAAACATTTAGATTAGTTGACTTCCCCAGAATGAAGGTAACATTAAGAATGGCAGCAAACAAGCCAGTTTTTAATGTTATCGGCAGGGATTGAACTTGAGATATCAGTCTCCAGTCCAAGACACACTTTTAGACTTTAAAGAACCAACCAGCATAGTCATAATGATAACGCTAATAACAGATAAGCTCTGAAGGCTTATGATGATGATGTCACTGTCAGTATTGTTGTCCATTCTTGTGTGCATTTGAGGATCTGAGGTGTTGTCTGATCATGGCATGCACCTGGTGCATTTTACCGTTCAGTCATCCTGTATGTATGTGTGTATCTGTCAGTGTGTGTGTGTGTGTGTGTGTGTGTGTGTGTGTGTGTGTGTGATTGTGTGTGTGTGTGTGTGTATGTGATTCATTGTGAATGGTGTGTGTGTGTGTGTGTGTGTGTGTGTGTGTGAGATTCATTGCGAGTGTGTGTGTTTGTGTGTTCCAAGGTCTGTGTGTATGTTAGCCTACTGTGGGAGAGACAAGTTATAGATTGAGAGAATGTGTGTGCATGACTAGTGTGAAATTCATTCCAAGTCACATAGTGGTTGTATGTGAGTCACTGAGTGTGTGTGTGTATCACTATGTCAGTATGTGTATGTGTGTGTGTGTCATTGTGTGTGTGTGTGTGTGGTGTGTGTGTGTGTGTGTCAGACATTTGTGTTTGTATGTCTGTGTGATAATAAGAATTATAATAGACATCTCTAAGGTACTTTCTCTGAGAGTTTTTGAAGCCCAATGTATTTTACAATTTAGCAATTGTGCGCAGTCTTAATAGTCTAAGATAAGTCATATATTTGATTATATGTAGCAGTACAAACTAAACAGCTTAGAGTTATGGATGTATACAGTTTCAGTAATCTAGGTCTATCATCTATGTTGTCACATTTTAATATGGGGTATACAGTTTCTGTAATGTAGGTCTATGTTGTCACATATTTTAATGAGTACTTAACAGTGCGTACTGTATACATGTTAGAGTAGGAATTGTGCAAAACCACATGTGCGTGTGTGCACACACATGCACACACACACGCACGCACGCACACATACACACATACACAAACACACTCACACATACACACATACATGCACACATACACACACACACACACACACACACACACACACACACACATACACCACACACAGTGACATACACAAATTTTACATATAAATGTAATAATTCACATTGACTACTCTGTGTGTGTGTGTGTGTGCACACGCGCGTGCATGTGTGTGTGTGTGTTTCTCTGTGTGTGTGTGTGTACACGTATGTGTGCGTGTATGTGTGTGTGTGTGTATGTATGTGTGTGTGTGTGTGTGTGTGTATGTGTGTGTGTGTAGTGTGTGTGTGTGTGTGTGTGTGTGTGTGTGTGTGTGTGTGTGTGCAAACAGGGCTGTTTTGCATACAAAGCTAAAGGAAAGAAGAGAGTTGCGAGGGCAGGTGAGTGTATTTCCTGTTATCATTGTGTCATAGTTACTATTTCATTGCTGTTGGCAGGTGTGTGTATTTCCTGTTATCATTGTGTCATAGTTTACTATTTCATTGCTGTTGGCAGGTGTGTGTATTTCCTGTTATCATTGTGTCATAGTTACTATTTCATTGCTGTTGGCAGGTGTGTGTATTTCCTGTTATCATTGTGTCATAGTTACTATTTTCATTGCCTGTTGGCAGGCTGTGTGTGTATTTCCTGTTATCATTGTGTCATAGTTACTATTTCATTGCTGTTGGCAGGTGTGTGTATTTCCTGTTATCATTGTGTCATAGCTACTATTTCATTGCTGTTGGCAGGTGTGTGTATTTCCTGTTATCATTGTGTCATAGTTACTATTTCATAATCAGTGGAACATGGCTTTGTGAATAAAGTACCAGCCTAAGACATGGAAAACCCAGGTTTAGTTTCTGGTTAGACAGGGATTTTTCTGCCCCCCCCCCCCCCTTCCACTAGACCATAATGGTGGTTTGGATGCTAGTCTTTTGGAATGGATCATAAACTGAGGTCCCATGTGCAGTACATAGTGCACAGTCAAAAATCTGAGAGTCCAAAGCAGTTGTCCTGAAAAAGTTTTTAGAATAATCCTCTGTCAAAGGTAAATGAGTTAAAAGTAAGGGGATAAAGAAGGATGAGGGTTGTGTGAAAAGAAATATAAAAAAAAGTGGGGTTGCAAAGAATACATGTATACCTTTTTGTTCAGCATTGATTTCGTCTTCTACATGCCCATTGTTTGGTCTCACTCCCCTCCGTATGCATTATACCATGGAGTTTTGATCATTAAGAGTGAATTCTTTGATGAATGATGAGGGTGCACATTTTGATATGATTTTTATATCAAGATTTGGTGCCATATAAATGTCATTGTTGTTATTATTGTCATTATTATCATTCTTGCTTATGCCAGCCAGGCCTGGCTATCTGTTGGGAGCATTGATATCTATTGCTTATGGCAGTAATGGTGTGTTGTCATATGGTGTGCACAGAGGACTACCTGCCAACAGACAGTGTCAGTGGCAACACATCTCTCAAGTATGAAGTCTTTCAGCACGTGTGGGAAGAAATGGATACGGAGATCCAGGTAAAAACATTTTTTCCATTTCATCTCCATGAATTAGTAAAGTTGAAAACAGTTTAAATGACCAGGTTATTACCATTATTGTTACTCAGTTTTCCTTTAGACAGTTTAAAGGTAAGACAAAAATTGCAACCTTAGATATAAAACGTGTGGAGGGCCATGACCGCCAATGCCATGTGGCAAGGCACTTGATGATGATGATGATGATGATGATGATGATGATGATGAGATACACAATATGTGACCCATCATAGGGAAAAAAAGCTAAAGTGCAAACATTTCAGGTTTTTAGTTTTCAGCTTGCCTTGAAATTTTAAAGTTGTCCCTGAATTTATGTATCAATGTATCCGCGTGAAAAAAAAGAATTCATAACTGTGCAAAAAAACCAAAAAAACCAAAACAAAACAAAAATACAAGCAAACAAACAAAATTCATTATTCTGTTATATTTTCTTTGTACACATGTTTGAACGTTGCAGTTGTATTTTGGCAAGGAAAGTGATGTGCTCATAAAATTTTGACAGTGAAAACTTTAATTAGAAAAAAAATGCTTTAAGGTTGAATCAGTTATAAGATACTGTAAAACTTTGAGAAATGCAAGATAGGATGTTACTTAAAGACTCAAAATATGGAAAGACCTCAATTGATTCAGTTTTGATCCCGTCCAGATTTTTCTTTAGCAGTATCTTTGACTAGCTGGCTTGAGCCGTTGTGAGAGTTAAGCCTTCGATGGTTGAACAGCCCAGATATGAACAGGCATTCTCTCAGAATTGGTATTGAGTTTCATTATCATGGGAAAACCCAGATATGAACAGGCATTCTCTCAGAATTGGTAATGAGTTTCATTATCATGGGAAAACCACAGATGTGAACAGGCATTCTGTTAGACTGGGTGATTGAGTTACAAAGCGAAAACCCCAGGTATGAACAGCCGTTCTCTTTGATTGGTTGATAGAATTTCGTTATTTGGGGTGAAAACCCAGACCTTTTTTGATTTTTGACAGCTTGTGTGACCACTGAGAATATTAATTATTACTGGGTTATTTGTGAATTTGTTGGACAAATTGAATGATTATTTGAGACTGTATTATATCACACAAATATTATTTACTGTACCCTATATTGATGTTCTCTCTACCAACCCTCACCACCCGCCACTTGCGCAACCCTCCCCCCCCCCCCCCCCCTGCCTCATGACACAGCAGAAACATAATTAATAATGTAAGTCATAGTTTTAGATATGTATTATTTAAAGTATAAGTCGTATGTTTTAATATGTCTTATTTAAACTGTCTTTATGTCAGAATTGTATTTAGGAGATGCATCTTTTTCGCGTATCATGTACACTATCAGATTTTTTGGTCAGAATTGTATTTTATTTAGACATGCATTCAGTTTTGTGTTAATTTTTTTTTTTTTTTTTTTTTTTTTTCAGATTTTGCGTTCAGATTTGAACAGCAAGCTATTTGAGGATCTTCTTGCATATGTTGGCAAGAGCAGTAAAAGATCTCAGCTGTCGGGTTCCGTCAAGGAGGTTCCTGCTGCTGCTCTTATAACTGGTCAGTTAATGTTTGCTTTGATTTTTCTCCTCACTTTGCTCTTATAACTGGTCAGTTAATGTTTGCTTTGATTTTTCTCCTCACTTTGCTCTTATAACTGGTCAGTTAATGTTTGCTTTGATTTTTCTCCTCACTTTGCTCTTATAACTGGTCAGTTAATGTTTGCTTTGATTTTTCTCCTCACTTTGCTCTTATAACTGGTCAGTTAATGTTTGCTTTGATTTTTCTCCTCACTTTGACGGAAAATTGAACTGAATGTCTAGTCCTTCAGAAGGGGACGAAAAACGAGTCGGACCCCTGTGCCTTCTGGCTGCGCACCCTAAAGATCCCAAGGCAGTTGAAAATCGTGAAGAGCAGGGCATTGCCCAGCTGCCTGGGTATAAAACATTGTAGAGAGTTGATTTCCCAGGTCCTACCCCTTGAAGACTAAACAGCCTTCTTGCTTTTCTGAAGTATTGGTAAAAAAGAACTATATGAATATTAATTTGAATCAAGGGAGAGGGGATGGGTGCAGTGATGTACCGCCCTTGTGGTGCTGGCCCTGGGAAAATTTGAAGTCTCTGCCACCTTACTCCCCTACCACCCCAGGCACTATCTAGGTAGGACTTCAGGACCTGGTCAGCTTGTGGGTTTATGTGCAGGCTTAAGGTTTGTGTCGTGGTCATTCTGGATCTTCTTCAGCACATGGCACATGTGATGTTAGTGTATATGGAATTCATTCTGAGTGCGGAGATGTCATATTGAGAAATTCAAATTGAAATTAATGTTAGCTTTCCTTATTTTGAATGGTTAAATTGCTCTATGCTGCTTTTTGTTTGTATCTATTATTATGTTATTAATTATTTTTTATAGTGGTATTCTCCAAACTTAGTTGGATTATCTGCTCATTCCATACAATCAGACTTTTAGTGGAGCATGACAATTCACGTTGTTAGACAAACTGATTACATTCCGTTATGTTGTCGCACAGTCTCCATCTTTGGTTGATGTGCATACTGGCTGTTTTCACGTTTCCATAAGCCAGCCACTGATAGAACTTACAAGATCTTGAATGTCCATAATCAGTATGTTGCATACATACTGTATACACATGAAACAGGATAAGGTACTGGCAGGTTTGCACACATGTTGACATGGGAGATAGGAAAAATATACCCACCAGACGGAGGTGTTCTAGGCATACTGAACCGGAATGGGATTTCAACATTTACCCACTTGACTGCAATGCTAGCAATGTTTTTTTTTGTTGTTGTTGTTGAAATGGATAGTATTTGAGCAGAATTGTTTCAGAATTGTGCTTGTTTGTTTGTTCATTTATTCATTAATCAGTTTATGGTGATCGATTGGCCAAGACGAACTTTATCACATTTTACATTTCAGTTTTTGCGCTGTGAATTCTATCTTTCAGTAGTGTCGTGTGCAGTCACTTTGTTCTTTCTGTTAGTTTTCAGATTTATCATAAGAAAAGTAGTTTTGTGGGAATTTTTTTTATTGAGTTCACTTTTTTTTGTTTTCTTGGTCTTTTTCTTTCTTTTATTTTCTGATGTTGATTGTATAATTTTTTTTCCATGTATGTGCGTGTATGTGTGATCTGCCTGCATACATGCATGTTGTGTGTGTGCAAGAATGTGCGTGTATACTGATGCTTACATGTATGTATACAATACACATAACGTATACTTGTGTCCCTGCTTCAGGAGTGAACACCCCGGACCATGCTGTGATGTTCGCTAACCTGGCAGCCATGTTGAGGGAAAGAGTGAGCCCCCTGGTGGCCAGTCTGCGAGCCAAAGACTGCTCAAGTGTCAAGGCTCTGCTCTCAAAGCTGCTGGCCCAGCTACTCTCTCGCCCAGAGCTGGTATGTAGTGGGTTTTTAGTCATTGTAATTGAGCCCTTCAGTTTTACATGGTCTGGTTGGTTCTTTTGTTAGGGACGTGGACTCTTACAGTCTGATATCTTGAGTCAGTCCCAGCCCACAACATGTTACAATGGCCTGTTCATCGCCCATCTTAACCCTTTGACTCCCATACCCTATACACCAGTGTCCTGCATTGACAACTGTGCTAGCAAAACAAAAACTTAACCATTTGATTCCCTCACCCTATCCACCAGCTTCCTGCAGGAAGCTGGTGGATAGGATGAGGGAAATCAAAGGGTTAAATTTTTGCAGTTGTGGATAGGGTGTGGGAGTCAAAGGGTTAATGTTTCCATCATTCTGGTGGTGTTAGCTTAATTTTCATACTCCTCTCCCCTTCTCCCCTTCCCTTCTCCCCTCAGGACCTTGTCAGACCTAGGGTTTTGCACATGCTCAGGAAATCTGCCTGATGCTTGCAGGCAGATTTGGGTGGAGCGCATAAGGAATTGTACAAATGCAGTAACCCTTCCTGAACAAACTACAGACCATTGTGATAATCATATTAGTAAGGATAAGGAGTTGTTCAACCCAGTTTCTTTGTTCCATGGGGATGTCGGTGGCTCTTTCAGTACAAATAGTATCTCCATCTTCTTGATGAATCTTAAAACATAGAGAACAAATAAGCAAGTACAATTTTGACTTGTTCACTCTCACACACATGCATACACACACACACACACATGCATACATACACACAACACACCACACACACACACCACAACACACACACACACACACAACACACACACACAACAACACACACACACACACACACACACACCACACACAACTTACACACACACACACACACACACACACTTACACACACACACACACACACACACACACACACACACACACACACACACACACACACACACACACACACACACACACAACACACATACACACACACACACACACACACACACACACACATACTTTCTCTCTCTCTCTCTCTCTCACTCACAAGTGGAGGGGGTGACTGTACCCTTTAATCAGTATCATGTAATGTCAGAAGATTTACAACTATCCCAAAATACAGTATCAGTTGAAATGCAAGCTGAATTTCTCGTGACATAACAACACAGCGTAGCATATATGGAATCACTCATACTGTACAACATTGTCTAAAGCAAATTGAAAACAAATGAAAATCTAAGATTATGCTGACACATTTATTATGATTGAATGGCCAAGACTAACTTTACCGAGTTTTTCAGGTTTTTTCATTGATTTCTGTCTTTCAGTAAAGTCATGTACAGTCACTTTGTTCTGTCTCATTGTTATTTTTCAGTTTTGTTTAATGTTAACAAAGGCAGTTTAGTAGAAAATTCTGATTGTTTCCATGTTTTGTTTTCTTTGTTTTGTGGTTTGTTTCTTTCTTTCTTTTATTTATTGATTTTGATTTTGAGTATTTTTGGTTCTTTCTCCGTGCATGTGTGGTGTATTACTTACTCTTTGTTGTCTTTTGTGTTCTGTCTTTATGTATGTGTGTGTATTATTCTTTGTTGTGTTTTGTGTTCTGTCTTTATGTATGTGTGTGTATTACTTATTCTTTGTTATCTTTTGTGTTCTGTCTTTATGTATGTGTGTCTATTATTCTTTGTTGTCTTTTGTGTTCTGTCTTTATGTATGTGTGTCTATTATTCTTTGTTGTCTTTTGTGTTCTGTCTTTATGTATGTGTGTGTGTATTATTCTTTGTTGTCTTTTGTGTTCTGTCTTCATGTATGTGTGTGTATTATTCTTTGTTGTCTTTTGTGTTCTGTCTTTATGTATGTGTGTGTATTATTCTTTGTTGTCTTTTGTGTTCTGTCTTCATGTATGTGTGTGTATTATTCTTTGTTGTCTTTTATGTTCTGTCTTCATGTATGTGTATGTATTATTCTTTGTTGTCTTTTGTGTTCTGTCGTCATGTATGTGTGTGTATTATTCTTTGTTACCTTTTGTGTTCTGTCTTTATGTATGTGTGTGTATTACTTATTCTTTGTTGTCTTTTGTGTTCTGTCGTTTATGTATGTGTGTGTATTACTTATTCTTTGTTGTATTTTGTGTTCTGTCTTTATGTATGTGTGTGTATTATTCTTTGTTGTCTTTTGTGTTCTGTCTTTATGTATGTGTGTGTATTATTCTTTGTTTTCCTTTTATGTTCTGTCTTTATGTATGTGTGTGTATTATTCTTTGTTGTCTTTTGTGTTCTGTCTTTATGTATGTGTGTGTATTATTCTTTGTTCCTTTTATGTTCTGTCTTTATGTATGTGTGTGTATTATTCTTTGTTGTCTTTTGTGTTCTGTCTTTATGTATGTGTGTGTATTATTCTTTGTTACCTTTTATGTTCTGTCTTTATGTATGTGTGTGTATTACTTATTCTTTGTTGCCTTTTGTGTTCTGTCTTTATGTATGTGTGTGTATTACTTATTCTTTGTTACCTTTTATGTTCTGTCTTTATGTATGTGTGTGTATTATTCTTTGTTGTCTTTTGTGTTCTGTCTTTATGTATGTGTGTGTATTATTCTTTGTTACCTTTTATGTTCTGTCTTTATGTATGTGTGTATGTACTTATTCTTTGTTACCTTTTATGTTCTGTCTTTATGTATGTGTGTGTATTATTCTTTGTTGCCTTTTGTGTTCTGTCTTTATGTATGTGTGTGTATTATTCTTTGTTGCCTTTTGTGTTCTGTCTCAGTATGTGTTGTATTATTCTTTGTTGTCTTTTGTGTCTGTCTTATGTATGTTGTATTACTTATTCTTTGTTGTTTTTGTGTTCTGTCTTTATGTATGTGTGTGTATTACTTATTCTTTGTGTGTTTTGTGTTCTGTCTTTATGTATGTGTGTGTATTAATTCGTTGTTGTCTTTTATGTTCTGTCTTTATGTATGTGTGTGTGTATTGCTTATTCTTTGTTGAATTTTGTGTTCTGTCTTTATGTATGTGTGTGTTATTACTTATTCTTTGTTGTCTTTTGTGTTCTGTCTTTATGTATGTGTGTGTATTACTTATTCTTTGTTGTCTTTTGTGTTCTGTCTTTATGTATGTGTGTGTGTATTATTCTTTGTTGTATTTTGTGTTCTGTCTTTATGTATATGTGTGTATTACTTATTCTTTGTTATCTTTTGTTTCTGTCTTATGTATATGTGTGTATTACTTATTCTTTGTTATCTTTTTTGTCTTTCTTCATGTATATGTCTATGTATTACTTTTTCTTTGTTGTTTTTTTTGTTCACTTAACAAAGACCTGTTGGTGGAAAAGTTTTGCCTTTTTATTTTTTTGCATAAATTCACTTTATCATTCTATTTTGTGTGCTTCTGATTCCTTTTGTGCTGACACAGTGCATCAAAATGCTGGGTCTGTTTCAGGCATCACTGGAGGACTCGGAAGACCTGTCTTTGACGAGCAGTCACACCTGCAGTATGATGAGCCTTGTGAAACACTACACCTCTTTATGTCACCAGGTAAGCAGATCAGATTTATGGTGCATGTCTGTGTCACACTTGTAAATTGGTCAGATTTACACCACCCATTGTCACCTGTAATCCTTGCCCCTGTGGGGGTGCCGGGGGCTCTTTTAGTATAAATACTATCCCCACCTTCTGGAAATTCTGTGCTAGACATTTCCTCTTTTCTGTCACTTTCTTTGTTTCTGCCTTGTTGCCTTGCTTTCTGTCATTTCTACCTATCATTTCCTGCCTTAATGGTCCATTCATGTGTATTTGTTCGATAAAGTCTTACATACTTTTTCTTAGGATTGATAATTGGGTACAGGTATTAAGTACATTTTTGGCTCTAAGGAGATGAGATATGCGGAAGCAATTTTAGGTAATTTATGCCTGTTTTTTTAATGTGTGTTTTGGTGTCCTCAGATATGCTTATATTTGTATCCAGATGTGTTTTTTAAATCCCCTGTGTGACAAATTGGTCAGAGTGGTTTGCACCAGGGGCTTCTCCTTAGATTATATGCAAATGCTTGATATGTGTACTTAATATGTGTCTGTGCTAAGTAATGACTTAGCTGACAGTATGTTCAGAATTGTGAGGATGTAAACACAGCAACTATCACATCAACTGATGTTTGTTTTTGGGGGGAGGAGGGGGAGAAGGGTTGTTGTTGTATGTTGGTTATTTCATTTTGATTTTTGTTCACTTTTGTACTTTTAATTAAACAATAAGAAATTAACTCCCATGAAACACTGTCAAATTAACAGGACCTTTCATCACAGCAGTTTCATTCCCAATCACAGATGAGGTCTGGCGGTAGTTCGTCACCAAAGAAGTCCTCACCAAAGAAATGTCGTATGTCAGATGAGGCCTCATCCCCACCAGTAATCACTGTTATTCTGGAAGACATGGAAAATTTCCCCGCCAGTGTCGTGCAAGACTTCGTTGTCACTTGCAGGTGAGATTCTGCTTCATCTTCCTTCAAGTTGGAATCTCACATGGTCAATTTATATGTCATCTGAAACATGTTTATTTTGGTTTGGGTGCATTTCATGCATGTTCCCCCGTTCGGTTGCCGGGGGCTCTTTCAGTATAAATAGTATCTCCACCTTCTAAATTCTGTGCTAGAAATTTCCTCTTTTCTGTCACTCTCTTTGTTTCTGCCTTGTTGCCTTGCTTTCTGTCATTTCTTCTTATTTTCTGCCTTAATGGTCCATTCACCTGTATTTGTTCGATAAAGTCTTACATACTTTTTCGTCGGATTGATAATTGGGTACATGTATTAAGTGCATTTCTGGCTCTAAGGAGGTGAGATATGTGGAAACAATTTTAGGTAATTTATGCCTGTTTTTATATGTTTTGGTGTCCTTATGTATGCTTATATTTGTATTCAGGTGTTTTTTAAATCTCCCCTGTGCGATAAATGGGACGGAATGGTCCTACACCGGGGGCATGTCCTTAGATTATGTGCGCGAATACATTGATATGTGTACTTAATTTTCTTTTCTTTTTGTTTTCCTGTTGAAGTTTTGTGTTTTGAAGCGGTATAGCCCTGATATGGCTCTGCGCAGTCAGTTGGTACTATACCGTTGAAAAGAAAACAACACAGTACTATGCGTTTTGGGGAGCTGGGGGGGGGGTAGGCAAAAGAGAACAACGAAGTACTATACAGTTTGAAAAGAGAAACAACACAGTACTATGCCGTTTTGGGGAGCTGAGGGGGGGGGGGGGGGGGGGGGGGGCAAAAGAGAAGAAACAAGAGAATTTCTGAAAATAAGCAGTGGATGGCTTGGTGGAAGGTGAAGAGGCAGCAATAAAAGAAAGAACAAATGCAAAAATGAATATACGATAGGAAGAAAAATGCAAAAGCAGAACCAATGACAAAAAAGAGGAAATATCTAGCGAGAATTTCCAGATCGTGGAGATACTGTTTATACCAAAAATGCTGGATCCCCAAGGGAATGAGAGTCAGTCAATTCACTCAAAGGGGCATTGCAGGAAATATTTGATTCCATATCCATTGGGAGTGTTAGTTTCAGTTTATATAAAGAGACTTTCCTGTACATAAATGTTTCTATATCCTTTCGTATCACATCTGTTATATGATGCAGGACAATATTTGTTGTCTGCAAAAACACTTGCATATCCTTTTTTCGTGAGATATTTATTGTTAACAGTAAATTTTTTGTGTATGTAAACTAAACATTTGACTGAGAGCAAAGTGCTAGACTTCAGCTTCTCTCACAATTCATATTATACTGTTTAAAATCTTCTTGTTTGTTATAATTTGTTGTTTTTTCTGTTGGTTTTCACAGACATGTTTTTTGTGTTGTTTTTTTTTTTCATTGTGACCTATTTATAGATTGGTTGGTTTTCTTTGCTGATTTTGTTTTTCACTGTGTCTCCTCAGCAACTACATAGATCGTCTGCCTCTGGTACTGGTGCTGGGCATTGCCACATCGGTGACCACCATTCATCGTCTGCTGCCCACCGCCGTGTCCTCCTTATTATGCATGGAGAAATTTCAGGTCCCACCCTCCACACAGTATTTGTCTCTCCTGATAGACAAGGTAAGCTCCACCCCTACTGCCTTTGTTCTGTGTGTCTGTCAGTCCTGATAGACAAGGTAAGCTCCACCTCTACTGCCTTTGTTCTGTGTGTCTGTCAGTCCTGATAGACAAGGTAAGCTCCACCCCTACTGCCTTTGTTCTGTTGTCTGTCAGTCCTGATGACAAGAGTAAGCTCACCCCCTACTGCCTTGTTCTTGTGTCTGTCGTCTGAAGAAAGTAAGCTCCACCCTACTGCCTTTGTTCTGTATGTCTGTCATCCGATGACAAGAATACATCACCCACTGTCCTTGTTCTGTGGTCTAGTAAGTGTACGTGATCTGAGCCAGAGACCACCACACACACACACACACACACACACACACATTTCACATGAGAAATGCATGGCACAAGGATTTTATGTTGGTTTCTTTTGAAATGAGCTCAAGATATTTCTGTCCATCTTTTTTGTTAGTTCAGTTCTTATTCACCAATCGTTCAGTGACCAATGCAGTTGGGTGTGTGTGCGGCCCAGTTTGTATTCCTTTTCTTGTAGCTGATGTAGCTTATGTGTACAACCCCTATTCCACTAATAGGGTAAGTCTATTTTGGATTATTTCTTTAGTCTAGATTTAGATCAAGTCTAGTTTAGATTATTTCTTTCCTTCTTATTAGGCATTATCATTTTCTAAATCATTATTACATTTTGATTTAGCTTGTTAGTTTATTGTTTACAGTGACTAAAACTTACTTTTGAGTCAACTTGACAATGGATTTTATTGTGATTTGTAAATTACTGAAGCACATAAATTATGGTATAGTTTATTGAGTAATGTTTCTTGGTGTGTTTCAGGGTTTATTTTCTGTCCCATGTATGCCTCTTACAATAAACAGGGAACGAACCCAACAGGACTGACTTAAATACATTCCGTAAGAGTGTGGTCCTGTCACATAAGCACCCCCCAGTGCCCATGCTTTGTACGCCTGTGTCACTCCTGATTGACAAGGTGAACATGACCCCTACTGCCTTAGGTCTGTGTGTCTTGTGCATTCAGCAGAAGATGGGTCAGTGTTGTTTCATTTCTTCATGTCTACCTGGACCTGCATGCGCATTTTGTGCAGTCATATTTACTTTGGAACCTATTGAATGCTAACACCACCAGAATGACTGGAGCGTTAACTCAATGGCGACGCTCCGCAGCTATAGATGTGGAGCTCAGTGTCTCGACTGTGACGCTCAGCAGCTATAGCTGCGGAGATGTTATGGATTTTTCTCCAAGACTACATGTATACTATAATAAGGGAGATTATACTGACAGCAGTGTTTAACCATTGACCTTTTAAAACAAATATAACAGGATAGGTTTTTTTGTCGTTGATATTCTCCATAATTTTTTTAAAAGTACCAAAAACTGTGCGTCTCGAGAGTTTCAGCAGCCATTTTAGGGTGCGTCTCTGAAGAGTTAAGATATGCAGTGACCAGGCCAACTTTCATGTTGCAGGCCGGGATTGAACTTGAGTCATGAGATCTTGAGTTCATGGCTCTATCAGAAGAATCATCCAGCCCACGTAACACTCAGAATTGTTTTTGTTACCAGATTTTGATGACCAGTTAATGCTGTCCTCTGTATTCTTTGCTTTCATTTTTGATAAGAATACTTGATAAATGTGTACTCAGATCTGCCAACTGCTATGTTTTGAGTGTAGCATGCTCTGCTGAGCATCAGAATGCTACACTCACACTAGAATTGCTATGCTTGAATGGCAAAAGCCAAGCATGTTTTTTTTTTTTTTAACCAATTGTTGCTGCAAGCCAATCGTGTTGAAGTGGGGTGAAGGAAAAGCAGGAGGTGGGGGTTCCCCAGTTGTGCAGGGATTCCCTGATTTTGCAGTTGTTTTTCAGCAAATGGGAGTTTTCGTTTCATGAATGTAACCAGATGGAGCCAATCATAGCTTAGTTTACATTACTTATTTCTGTTTTTGGGGAATATCATTTGTCATCACCGTTGAGCCACTTCCAAAAGTTTAACCCTTTGACTCCCTCACCATATCCACCAGCATCCTACATTGTCAACCATACCACTAAAACAAGAACTTAACCCTTTGACTCCGCCGTCCTATCCATCAGCTTCCTGCAGGGTGCGGGAGTCAAAGGGTTAACTGTGAAAAAAAAAATCATGGCATACAAATGAAAAGCCAGTGATGAACATGAAACAAAAATGAAGAAAAGGCCAGCTGCGCAATGTGAATCTGAGGCATACATGACTATATGAGGCAATCGACAGTCAGTGGTAACTATGTTTTCTGTATATCTGGTGTGTGCCTACACGAATTGACTGATGAGGTCTCATCTCATGATGAACATTGATAGTGCTGCTCTCCAGTGCCATTTGCTGAGCTCAGATAATGAAAAGCTACTCTCCAGTGCCATTTTGCTATGCTCAGATAATGAAAATGCTACTGTCAAGGCCAACCTGAGGATGACAGGTCTGTGTGACTGACTGTTCTGTTCTTCCTGTCATGATATATCTGTGCCAACCAGGCCTGAGAGATATAGACACCTGTAGTGTGGGTTAAAATATCTAAATGGCACTCCCAGTGATACGTCTGTGAAGGTCCATTTCACTCCGCTGCGTGATTCCAAGTTTCTTTGAGTAGGAACTGGTGGGGACTGGAAAATCCCACGGTGATTTTAATTGATGGGAATTGAAATCCACAGCCTTCTAGTTATCAGTCCATTGCATAGCAAGAGGTTGCTGTGGTGACTGATTAATGTTAATCTCAGGTACTTTGATAGAATTTGATGACCAAATTTGATAACCGTTATTGTATCATCTGTTGTCAGATTTTGATGACCAACCAGTTCCCGTTCAAGTTGGGGCCCAGAGTGTTTCAGCTTCTGCTGGACCTGTTTTTGTGTCACCACTTCTCTGTTCTGAACTTCCTCACTGCTTTCCAGGTGGGTCCAATTTACTGGTATTGCAAGTGTAAGCTTTCATTTGCTTGTCTGAAGTAGGTAGAGGCATGTCTGCTATAGTATGAAATCTGTTGAACAGTTTAGTAAAGACGAAATACAGATACTGGTGGTAAAGTGTAAAGGAAGCACACCTGTTTTTTTATCAGTTTATGCGGCATAAAAATATGTTTACAAAATCTGTTGTAGCTTTTTGCCGGTCATGCATTTTTAATTAATCTGTTTATTTCTTTATTTTGTTCAGCTGTTTGCAGAAACAGCCCTTAGACATTTGCCTACCACTCTACACAGTACTGGCAGAATAGAGCACATGTTTATTTTTTACAGACTATGACATCTTGTGTCCTCCATAATTTCCATTGTTTTGCCTGAAAGAGCCGACACTTAGCTTTCAGAATGTTTATGACAATTTTTTTTTGTTTTTTTAAAACAATGTTGATTGAAGCTTTTTAGAAATAATTTGTGCCATTTAGATTTTTTGAAATATTGTTGGTTGATGCTTTTTGAATCTATTTTTACCATTTTTGATTTTTTAAAATAATGTTCATTAATGCTTCTAGAATTATGTATGTACCATTTTTGATTTTTTTTTAAGTAGTATTGGTTGATGTTTTTAGAATCTCTGACATTGTGTTTTCAGACTGTTTGTGACATTTTTTTTATTGGTGTATTTGACAGTTCTGTATGATGGAACACTACACTGCCAACCCACTGGCTCAGCTGTGCTGTCCTCAGGAATGGATCCCCAAAATGGTGAAAAAGCTTTCCAGTAAAGATGTCCAGCAGCTGCAGCAATTGCCATCAGTCATGAGGTGACGCACTGGCTTGAAGCCGATGAAATTATAAAGTGTTCCTCTAGCAGGTCATTTCTACTGATTGAATTTTGAAACAGTTGAAAACATTTGTGATTCATTGAATTGTGACGGTGAGGTCAGAACATCAATACCAGCCTAGACTGTCACCGTCTGTTCTGGTGATGCTGTGTTTTGCAGCATTAACTTTTCTGCCACATTCTGGCAGCTTGACCATAAGTGTTCACAACTGTAGTCCACCCCATCCCATCTTAATGTTGGCATCATTCCGGTGATGTCAGCTGAGTGTTTCACAGGTCCCTTTCTCCCCTTCCCTATTTCAAGTCCCCCTGTTGGGCTGCCGGGGGCTCTTCAGCTTTATGCTGAAGACCCCGGCAGCCAACAGGGGGACTATAAATAGTATCCCCACCTTCTGGAAATTCTGTGCTAGAAATTTCCTCTTTTCTGTCATTCTCTCTGTTTCTGCCTTGTTGCCTTGCTTTCTGTCATTTCTACTTATTATCTGCCTTAAAGGTCCATTCACTTGTATTTTTTCGATAAAATCTTACATACTTTTTCTTCGGATTGATAATTGGGTACATGTATTAAGTGCATTTTTGGCTCTAAGGAGGTGAGATATGCGGAAGCAATTTGAGGCAATTTATGCCTGTTTTTATGTATGTTTGGTGTCCTTATGTATGTTTATATTTGTATTAAGGTGTGTTTTTTAAATCTTCCGTGTGAGATAAATCGGACGGAATGGTCCTACACCGGGGGCATGTCCTTAGATTATGTGCACGAATGCATTGATATGTGTGCTTAATTTTCTTTTCTTTTTTTTTCCTGTTGAAGTTTTGTGTGTTTTGAAGCGGTTATAGCCCTGATATGGCTCTGCGCAGTCAGCTGGGCTTTAAACAACAATAGGAAGAAAGTTTAGTGTTTCACAGATCCCTTTCTCCCCATCCCTATTTCAAGACCTTGCTAGGGCATGGGGTTTTTGCATAGGCTTAGGGAATCTGCCAGATAATTACTGGCAGATTTGGGTGAAGTGTGTGGAATTATCTTTGTGAAATAAATCTGTATTGAACACACACCAAACCCAAACTCAGGTCAGCAAGCTGTGGGACAACAGCGGTCAACAATGGTGACCTGGATGATGTAATGTTTCTCTGTCTGAGGCCTGAGCAAGACTGATGGTGAGCTTCCTAAGATACAGCAAATAGCTTACTTCAGGATATGCAGCGCTCTGTATGAGCCGTGTGACTTGCTGTGTGAGGCCAGCGCAAGGCAGTGCAGTCAGGCTGGAAGAGCAGAGTCAGTACATCATTTAATCTGACAATATATGATTGTTGAACAGAAATGAACTGGAAGAGTAGTGAAAGCGTTAACTATTGATGACAGTCATGAATTATGTCGGAAACGCAGTGATGAAAGAGTTAACTATTTATGACCTTAATGAATTAAATCGGAAGTGCAGTAATGAGAGAGTTAACAGTTGATGACAATAATGAATTGTAAGCACAGTAAATAAAGAGTTAACTATTGATGACAGTAATGAATTGAATCAGAAGCACAGTAGTGAAAGAGTTAACTATTGATAACAGTAATGAATTGAATCAGAAGCACAGTAGTGAAAGAGTTAACTATTGATAACAGTAATGAATTGAATCAGAAGCACAGTAGTGAAAGAGTTAACTATAAATGATGGCAATGTTTGCTGGTTGCAGGCACATTGAGCATCTACCAAGGCCTCAGATGGCCAGCGTCCTACAGAGTGAAGACAAACTCAAGGTAAGCTGTCATGCTCACCTGTTACTGATCTGTGTACCTGGCCTGCAAAGTATTTATGCTGTATGCCTTGCCAGTAGTCATTTTCTGATTCAGGAATGTGACATTTGAATGTTTGAATGTAATGTTTTAAGCTCATCCACTGTAAAGTTTTCCCGTGTGGGGATGCCGGGGTTTCTTTCAGTGTATACAGTATCTCCACTTTCAAGAAAAAATTTGTGCTAGACATTTAATCTCTTCTGTCGCTGTATTTGTCTCTGCCTTATTCCTTTGCTTTCTGTCATTTCTTCTATCATTTTCTGCCTTGTGGTCCATTTCACCCGTATGTATTCAATAAAGTCTTATACATAAGACATGTACTTCCTCTTAATTGATAATTGGGTACATGTATTAAATGCATTTTTGGCTCTAGGGAAATGAGATATGTGGAAATAATACTAAATAATTCAGGCCCGTTTCTATGTATGTTTTAGTGTCCTTAGTTATGTTTAAATTTGTATTCAGGTATGTTTTTTAATCCCCTGTATGATAAATTAGACGGAGTGGTCAGTGTCAGGGGTATCTCCTTAGAATATGTGCGTGAATGCATTGATATGCGTAATTTTCTTTTCCGTTTTTGCCTGTTGAAGTATTGTGTATGTTTTGAAGCAGTTATACCCCTTATATTGCTCTATGCAGTCAGCTGGGCTTTATATAATTATAACAATAACAGTAACTGTAAAGTTCAGTTTCTTCAGTTTGATATCAGAAGGCTTTAACGCAAAGCAAGGGGAGTAAAGGCACACATAGATGGCACACATAAATGGCAAACAGCTGAAATACTTAAAATATGGTTAAGATTTCTTGATTTTAATTGAACTGAATTAGTGGTAAAGTGATCTAGCTTCTGCTTTTTCTTTTTTTTTTTTTTTTTTTTTTTTTTTTTTTTTTTTGTGGGATAACATTGTGAAAATATATTGAGATTCCATTATCACTGTTGTGTGTGTGTGTGTGTGTGTGTGTGTGTGTGTGTGTGTGTGTGTGTGTGTGTGTGTGTGTGTGTGTGTGGTGTGTGTGTGTGTGGTGCGTGCGCGCATAGTTGTGATGGGAAAGTGAGGGGGTGGAAGAGGATTTGCGTATGTGTGTGTGATTACTTCTATCATATTTTGTGTGTTTATGTGGTTTTAGGCATGTTTATTCCATCATAACGTCACTATAGAACAAGTCAAAGTAAGATCAACAAGCTTGATTAAGACTTATGGTACATGAATATGTTTTATTGTCTGTACCAGACAACTGTGTGAGATTGTTCAGCAAATGATGTTCGCTACATTATTGCTTTGTCTTTATCAGCAAATATCTGTTTTTCTCTACACTAATGCTTTGTGTGTATGTTTGTTCAGAAACTTGTTCAGCAGTTACTGGAGCAGAATCACACAGTGCAATACAGGAGTAACGCCATCTTGCAGCTTCTTAACACGTTCACCTCACATTTACCTGGCCGGCCTCTGGGAAGACATGTATGTTTTGTCCACTTCCTGATCTTTTGGGTTTCCCCGTTGGGTTGCCGGGGGCTCTTTCAGTATAAATAGTATCCCCATCTTGTGGAAATTCTTGTGCTAGAAATTTCCTCTTTTCTGTCACTCTCTTTGTTTCTGCCTTGTTGCCTTGCTTTCTGTCATTTCTACGTATTTCTGCCTTAATGGTCCATTCATGTGTATTTTTTCGACAAAGTCTTGCATACTTTTTCTTCTGATTGATAATTGGGTACATGTATTAAGTGCATTTTTGGCTCTAAGGAGGTGAGATATGCGGAAGCAATTTTAGGTAATTTATGCCTGTTTTTATAGATGTTTTGGTGTCCTTATGTATGTTTATATTTGTATTCAGGTGTGTTTTTTAAATCTCCCCTGTGCGATAAATTGGACGGAATGGTCCTACACCGGGGGCATGTCCTTAGATTATGTGCGCGAATGCATTGATATGTGTACTTAATTTTCTTTCTTTTTTTCCCCTGTTGAAGTTTTGTGTGTTTTGAAGCGGTTATAGCCCTGATATGGCTCTGCGCAGTCGGCTGGGCTTTAAACAACAATAAAAGAAAGAAAAAAGATCTTTTGGGCGATACAAGTACTATCTGTAGCATAAGATAGGAAAACCACACACTAGATAGAATCCCAGATCCTGGCAATTAATGGGTTTATGTGCAGGCTTGAGGCATGTGTCATGATCATTTTGGATCTTTTCTTTCACATAACACCAGTGGCATCAATCAGGCTGGGGAACTCTCCTCGGATCCGAGGATTTCCGAGATTTTCAAAGCGACTTCCGAGAAAAAGAAAACGGGTCCGAGAAAGAAAAAAAAAAAAAACGCGAAGCAAAAAAAAAATCGTGAAGGACTTCATCACTCCAGTCCATTACCGTTCCGTATCCAGTATTTCCAGTCCACGTTTTCATCAGACCATTTTTCAAGGCAGTGCCGCCCGCGGTTATGAGGGTATTTCCGGTGTTTTATGAAACTTTTGCCAAGGCGGGCGCATCAATTTGTGAACACGATTTTCGCAGCCATTTTCTGCATGTTTCACAAGAGTAACGCTTCAGTTGAATCTACGATCGGCAAAATGTCGTGCGTATCACGCATCGTAAATCGTGGCGAGACGTTTGACGAAGGATCAATTAGCAACAAATGGAGATGGGACTGGACTGAAAAGTCAACAAAAGTGGCAGGTTACGATCAGCGAGTTTCAACTTGCATTCGCAAAGTGAACAAGGCTGGAGAGGCCATCAGTCAGTATGGAAACAAGCAGCAAAGGACCACAAGAGAGGCCAAGATGTACAAGTGGATCTGTGGCTGCCACCCCCCCCCCCCCCTACCAAGACAAAACAGGCTTCTCTTGCCAGTTTTTTTTAAATAGTGTACTTATAACCTTCTTTGTCCCCTGTTGTCTTACCATGCTGTGTGAAGAGAGTGTTGACTATGATAAGTAGGCCTATAAACTGTTTCCATTAATTTGACTTTGAATAAGTTTGAGGGTGATGCATCATTAGTAGAGGAACTACCTGTTTATGGGGCTCAGTTTGTGAAGACTGAACAGTTGACCAAGGCTCTGCAGTACACATACAAGAAAGTGGAGTGAGTGTTGACTATATACAATACTAGACTCAGTAGACTGATGCCAGTATTTGACTTTGAATAAATCTGTGGGTGATGCATCATTTAGTAGAACATTATGGGGACTCTGTTCGTGAAGACTGAATCATTGAACTTTTGAAGCAAGGCACTACAGTACATCAAGAAAATGGAGAAAAGAAAGTTGTTTTTTTTGCGGGGGTATGATTTCTTTACATGCTGCATGGTAAATACGATTTTAGTTTGGTTTGTTTGCATGCCACATGGTAATTTGCCTATTACGAGAGGCCATGAAAGGGTTTTCAAAAATGCTCGAATTCAATTTCGTCCGGGGGGCTTTGTCCCCCTGGGCCCCCCACCAGAGCCATTGCCCCTGGACCCCACCGGGGCCTAGGCGCCCCTGGACCCCGGCCTATTTTTCAGAGATTTTGGGATCATCTGTTCCCCAGCCTGATCAATCAGTGTGTATGGAATGCATTTGAGCACGGAGATGTCATCTTGAGAAATAGAAACTGAAATCTGGTCTGTTGTCTGTGTCATTGAAATCAGAATGTGATTCTGCTTTTAAAAACTCCTCATTCTGAAAGTACATACTTTATAGTAGGCCTACATTTTGTTATTGTTGGATAACCATCGATCTCAAATCTGAAGATAGATCTGGTGTCCCCAGTTCAATCCCAGCCTGCAACACAAGCAGTTGCCTGTTCATCGCCCATGTTAATGTCCCAGTCATTCTGGTGATGTCAGTTTGATGTTTCTTGGATCCCATTCTGTCCCCCTGCCCTCTATCCTTGCTTGCGCAAAGGGTTTTATGCAGGCTCAAGGCGTCTGCCAGGTAGATAGTCAGATTTGGGTGGAGTGCATATGGATTGCCCAAGTGTGATGAACCCCTCTTGAATGAACTCCACTCTCAAAGCTGATCAAGACCTTTTTTTGATTTTGATTTTTTTAGATCATAGATATTTTGAAATTGTATGTATCTCGAATTGTACACTGTTTAGCTTGATTAGGTGTGACCCACTACTTTCTCCCACCTGCCTCTCATAATGAAGGGGGAGAGAGACAGGGAGGAAGAAAAGTATCAGTGCAGAGGTGGCATTGATACAAGTTGCACATCTTTAGGTAAACTGTATGTTTCTGCTTTTAATTCCAATGGAGTGAATACATTTGGCAATGAAGACTGCTTCATGAGTCTGATAGCAGGGCTCCCACTTTTCCACGAATTCGCAGATTTCCGCTAAAACTGAGAGTGAGAATCGGCAGGAAAAAAATTTTCCGTGAAAAAAAACTATAAAAAAACTATAAATTAAGCTCAGATATGTGTCAGATTGCGCCATTTTAAACAAATTTTCAAAATTTTCCAGGTGGGCAAGTCTCCCCCACCCCCCACACCGGACCCCCCCTGATTTTCAGGGATTTTTGCTCTTCCTCAGTGGGAGCCCTGTGATAGGGTGGATGGAAAGGGAATGAAGAAGGAAAATGTAAAAAAAGAGAAGTAGCAGTCATACAAATTGCACATCACACTTGTAGATAAACTGCTCGTTTCTGCTTGTAATTCCCGTTGGATGAAATACGTTCGCTAAGGAAGGCTGCTTCACATTTCTGATCAGATGAATTTATTTGGAAACAGGCTGCTTTTCATGAAACAGCTTGCATCAGTTAGCAACTTTCTGTGAGGTGTTTGTGTTTGAATCAACTTTTCAGTGGAAAGGGCATCAGGAGCAGAATCTTTTCCTGCTCTAGCAGAACAGGGTCTTTCAACAATCAGACAGTCATTGCCTTTATTATTTCAATTTTCTGATTATTAGGTGATAATTATTGTGTGTTTCAATACTTTCATTGTCCCGGGAACTAAATATATATTCTGTAGGAAGAGATATGTTCCATTACAATTTTATCTTATTTGTTTCAGTGACAGATTGGCACAAGGACAGACATACAAACCATATGCCAATTAGAGCCCCAAGACCTTGCTAGCATGTAGAGTGTTATATGAAGTTACAGGGCTTAATTAATTAAGCTTTGATCATTTTGGATCTTAACCATCACGCGGCATCCGTGACATCAGTGCACGTCCAATGTGTTCCAAATGTGGAGACACCATTTTGAGAAACTGAAATTGAAACTTTTGTGTGAACACAACAACAAAAAAGTTATTTTCAGATTTGTGAGTGTTTTTGATAGCTTATTAGTAGTGGCCTGTAATGTGAAAAGCATGGTGTACACAATGTTACAGATCAGAGAGCTGTATGCTGTGTTTCTGATAGCACATTAGTAGTGGCCTGTGATGTGAAAAGCATGGTGTACACAATGTTACAGATCAGAGAGCTGTATGCTGTGTTTCTGATAGCACATTAGTAGTGGCCTGTAATGTGAAAAGCATGGTGTACACGATGTTACAGATCAGAGCTGTATGCTGTGTTTCTGATAGCACATTAGTAGTGCTGTGTAATGTGAAAAGCATGGTGTACACAATGTTACAGATCAGAGCTGTATGCTGTGTTTCTGATAGCACATTAGTAGTGCTGTGTAATGTGAAAAGCATGGTGTACACAATGTCACAGATCAGAGCTGTATGCTGTGTTTCTGATAGCACATTAGTAGTGGCCTGTGATGTGAAAAGCGTGGTGTACACAATGTTACAGATCAGAGAGCTGTATACTGTGTTACTGATAGCACATTAGTAGTGGCCTGTAATGTGAAAAGCATGGTGTACACGATGTTACAGATCAGAGCTGTATGCTGTGTTACTGATAGCACATTAGTAGTGCTGTGTAATGTGAAAAGCATGGTGTACACAATGTTACAGATCAGAGCTGTATGCTGTGTTTCTGATAGCACATTAGTAGTGCTGTGTAATGTGAAAAGCATGGTGTACACAATGTTACAGATCAGAGAGCTGTATGCTGTGCTTCTGATAGCACATTAGTAGTGGCCTGTAATGTGAAAAACATGGTGTACACGATGTTACAGATCAGAGAGCTGTATGCCATGTGTCTGGAAACTGATATCCAAGAGACAGAGGCGTTTGCCAGCGCTTTTGAACTCCTTGGGTAAGTTAATGAGTGTAGAAGTGTGAAAATTATCTTTGTGTGTGTGTGTGTGTGTGTGTGTGTGTGTGTGTGCTGTAACACAGTACTTTTACATGCATGTGTGTATAGATATGAGTGGTAGCGAACATGAATACGTGTAAACAATGTTATAAACAGAATCTATCCATAAAGATTGTTAGGCTGTTTATAAACCTTGAGAATTCATGGTCACAGTGAAAACATTGTGTGTGACAATACAATGGAAGGAAATGTGGAAGAGTGAAAATTGTTTCCTTCCATCCTTACTAGGTTGACTGCTAGAGATGAGCTGACCCGACTGGTGACAGACTGTACAAGTCACATGAAGGACAGCAAGGACAGCGTTCTGATGGAGGTCTGTGGGAAACTAGATCGCTTCCTCTACAGATTGGATCATCTAGAAGGTAAGTAGTTTTAGCAGTAAATGTTGGGACTGAAACATTTACACCATGTGCTTTTATAAGCCCCTTATTCTTGTGATGCTTTTTGGTAGTTTGCTTTGCATTTGCTTGTAAAATTTATTGAGGCAATGGCGTTGCCTGTTGCTTTGCATTTGCTCGTAAAATTCAGTGAGGTAACGGCATTGCCTTATTTGTCAAAATTATACAGGAACTGACGCAGTATTCATTGAGATGAGAAGATTTAAGTCTTTCACTCCCTATTGCAATTATAGCCATGGTTCAGAGATTATTGCATAATCAGTCGACCAGCTGGTCACATGCTTATGTGCATTTCCTTACAAATAGTGGCTGCCTTGCAAAGTGTTTGAAGCGATTTCTCAGCAAGTTTGGGCTAAATTCTGATGCATTTTTATGCTTTTTGTAAAATAAAGAATTGTTGAATGTGTCAGCATGACTACCAAGAGGTACAATGCAGAAAGGTGGTTGGAATTTTGTTTGATTTGCTGCTTCGTAGTGACAATACCGATGATGTTAGGAAATGGGAGTTGATGTCGCTGATCAGCTCAGCAGTGAATCAAATGATTCTGACTGTCCTGATGAGGATTACACATTAACAAGGTATGTTGACAGATAGAGAATGGGGGATTATTTCTGAACATCTTGGTTATCTTTCCATGATTGTGAGTTATAGATGTTAGTTATCTCATAGTCATCCTGTCAACTTAGGAAATATAACTGTTCTCCATTCATTTTCCTTCAGTAAAGCCATTGGGTTTTCATTTTGTTTTGTTTAGTTTAATACTTTTGAGCATTCTTTGAATTTTTGTTGTTGTTGTGAACTTGGTGTTCTTTTGTGAATATTATAAATATTTCCAAGAGTCAAAGGTTGAAAGATGTTGAACACATGTTTGAATGTTCAGAAACTGAAAGGACTGTTGAATCTTATCACTGGATTATTTTAACAGACCAGAAATGCTTAAATTAACTCTACTAATGCTCTGTATCCCTGTTTGTCACCAAAGTAGTCAGAAACAGAATGACCTCACCTGTGCCCCCTTTCTTCTCTAAAGCGTTACATGAATAATTTTAGAAGTGTATTGTAGATAAGCTGAAATTGGTTTTATTTCATTTATGGGTTTTTTTGTTTGTTTGTTTTTGTTTTTTGTTGTTGTTGTTTTTTTTTTGTACTGCATACATGTCAAGTTGTATGGTTTTCCAGTAAATCCTTCATGTTATCATTGCTTTCCAAGTACTACAGCATACGAAATTAGAAAATCATATCAAAAATATGTTCACAACATTTCTGCACAGCAATAGTAAGCTGTCTGCACAGATCTTGTCTATTCAGAGGTTCTGTCGAGCCAAGCAAAATTATGTTGATAAAACAAAGGTCATTTACATGTTGATTAAACTTTTCAAATTGTAGATGGCATAGCATTTGAATATTGCCTAGTTCTCTCTTTCCAAAAGGAGAAATGTTAAGTCTTTAACCCTTTTCCTACCAAGAAAATAGGTGACTGTACTAAATATTGACCAAGTAATTTTAGGAGAGAAAGGCCGGAAGGGGTATTGTCAGAAAACAGGGTAAATCTTTCTTGTTTTTCAACATATCTCCACCAAATTTTGTGTGAACCTTGGTAAATGATTGTTCTTTGTATTAATTAAAGCTAAAAGCAGTTCATGCCTGTTTTAAAAAAAATGTGTAGTAATTATATAACAAAACAAAAACGCAAATATAAATTGACATACAGAAAGCTGTACAAAGGCTCAACACAAACATTTTTGCTGCCTCAAACGTCGTGTAAACGCAGAAAGGAAATGACAAGACTATACTCCCTTTGCCGGAAAAGGATTCACGTCAGCAATGCGGTCATTTTCTATTTATATACTCGAAACTGAAACTACGGTTCAGGGCACGAAATCCTCGTGACGCGGTCCACGAGAGAGAAAGCTGAGTCACGAGGATCTCGTGATGCGGTACGGAATGTGTTAATGAATGAAGAACATCAGTGAACTGTGTTTTAAGAAAAAAAAAATCTTTTGTTTCTTTACTTTTAGAAAAACTATGTTTTTTGTTGTCTGATGCTAGCGTATGAAAGGTATGTTGCTGTGGTAGTAACTCAAATAGTGGTTGACATGCGTGGTTCTGTTATAAGAATAACCATAGCAAAGTGGACCATCTTTGGGTCAAATTCTAAATGTTTTGTGACTATCTTTTTCTGTCACTCCATTTACTTCAGCTTTCTGTACTTTTTTATCTCAATCTTGAGCCTCTCTTTTTCTGTGCCTATGAATAGCACATATTACACTGGGCACTCATACACACACAACACACAACAGACACAACACAACACGACCCCCACAGCCAACACCACACAGCACACACACACACACACACCACACACACACATACACACACACACACACACACAACACACACACACACACACACACACACACACACACACACACACACACACACACACACAACACACACACACACACACACACACACACACACACACACACCACCACCACACCACACACACCACACCCACACCCACAACCACACACTGTTTGAATGTTGACTTAAACTTGTTCTATGAGAGGTATTGACTTACAAACTTGTTGTTTCCTTGCAGAGGAGGAATATTGATCAGCAAGACACATTGAAATTTGTTATGCTTGCAGAGGATTTTTTAGAGTAAAATGTAGCAGCAGAAATTTTGTCTTGCAGAGGAACGTAAAGAAGACAGCAAAGATTCACACAGAGAAAAAGATCTGAAACTGCAGAGAACTGATTTGAGAAGTCTGCAAAAGGTATGTATCTGTGAGTTACCATCACCCTTCTGTTTAGCTGATTAAAGACTTGTTTTTGAATAATCTTTCAAGTTTCAGGGGGTTTTGAATAACACCCAGTCATGTGTCTTAGAAAAAAAATTAATATTACTCATTGGAACGCTGGTTTCTTTTTTCTTGTGAGTTGGAAATTTTCAGATGCTCTTTGTTTTTCAGATTATTTTGACAGCATAGCAGAAAGTACAATTACGTGGATTGTTGTTCATAAACTATACTTTACACAATGCTTTTAGGTGCTGTTTAAGTCAGAGGATTCCTAAATATTTTCAGTTTCAAATGTTTGAAACATTGAAGGTCAGAATAACATAGTGCCAGTCATAGAAATTTCCAGGTGAACATGGCTGGTTCTGTCATTTTGCATGGCTAGTTTGTTTACCATACCGTTTTTTGTGTTTGTATTCTTTGTGACTTTCTCTCAGTGTTTATCAGGGAAATCTGTACTTTTACTTTCAGAAACTGCAAGAAATGAGCAAAAAGAAGAGAGTGACTCCTTACGAAAGAGTGAGACAAGAACTTCTCAGTGAAGTGAAGGAGATTGTCAGGTAGGACAAAGTTGCTCTTTAAGTTGTTGACTTTTACAGTTGTTTGCTTCTTTTACATACAGATGTTTTGTTGAAAATCTTATTTATGGTATGTGATTAATAAGTGGTCAGAAATGTAGTGATCACAGATATTTTGAAATGTGCAGTTCTTTCACTATCAAAAAAAGGTTTTGTTTTCAGTCTTTCATTTAGAGAAAGGAAAATTGGTTTCGTTTGACTTGTATTGTCAGTGCATTGACAGAAATGGGTCCTGATAATTATCAGTGATGTATTGGCTCTGTGTTCATAGTGGTGGTCATGATATGGGTTGTTGGTCTAATCCTGTGTGTAATCACTAATACTGGTGATCATAATTTGGGTTGTTAGTCTGCTGTGTTTAATCACTAATACTGAAGTCTGAATGGAGGTAGGCTGTGTTTAGGGCATAGTGGTAGCTCAGAATGTGGAAATGATGCTATTAGGAATTATTTCTGAAAAGTTATTGAGTGCAGTTTTACTAGAGTTGAATGGACGTAAGTACAAGAAGAATGAAAAAGAAGAACATTCTCAAATGCCTGCTCTTTTCGTGGATAGATCTTTATAAAATTCAGCAGATTGGCCTAATGTATGGACATGTAAATATTTAAATGGCATGATCTGTTTTTAAGGTCACAAATACACAGTATTGTTTCTGGTAAAATGAGATCATTTGTAAGGCTTGTCGATTTTGAATCACCAAGGATATAGAAGCCATAGCATAATTTCATCCCTGATAATTTGTGTCATATAGTTATGCTATCTTTGCTATAGTAAGGTACATCCCTTGTAGAACGCCATGAGTAACACACCAGAAGATTACATTAAAAGGAAAAAAAACATTACTTCCACCTGGAAAGAAAAATGTGATCATACAATACTATTAGACTGGTTTTAAAATGTAAAAAACGAGGGGAAAAAACGAAAAATGGTACTAATTTTAGCCTTGCTTTAGACTATCTGTTTGTTTTGTTTTAGTTCTATTTCACATTATTTTCAATACTCATCACTGAAGGCAGAGTATAGTGCTATATGAGGTGTTATGAAAATGCTTTATTTCACTTTATTTTCAGTTCAGTGCTTACCTCCTGATGTTTAGTATCAGATGCAGTGATCACATAACCAGTGAGCAAGTGCGCCAAACCATCAAACAGCATGTTAGACATATGAAGATCTGCTGATATCAATTGAGAAAAGAAAACTTCGTTGGTATGGCCATGAAGTAAGACACAGTGGTCTTGCTAAATAACTTATCAGGGACCTGTTGAGAGAGGGAGATGGAGAAGAAGACAGAAAAAAAAGATTAACTGACAGCCTCATGGAATGAACATAGAAACCATTTGCAGAGACCCAGGCTTTGGCACATAACTGACAGAGCTGGAGGAATCTGCTGAACAGTTCTTTAGTGCAGTGTCCCAATGACTTTTCACAGAGATGAGGAAGAAGAAGAAGAGAGACTTATCTGCTGAAGGCAGAGGCCACTTCAGTGTATGAGTTGATGCACGAATGTTTCATTTCACTTGATTTTCAGTACTTTTCATTTCACCTGATTTTCAGTACTTACCTGCTGAAGGCAGAGTCCATTGTGCTGTATGAGGTGCTGTACTATGACAACCTGGCCACTGTCAAACAACATCTCAATGCAGCCCCTCGTTCCGCCATTCATCAGGCCCTCAGCAACCCTGCCCACTATCTAAAGGTACTCTTGGAGAGGATGTAATTATTGTGTGTGTGTTGTGTTGTGTGTGTGTGTGTGTGTGTGTGTGTGTGTGTGTGTGTGGTGAGTGGTGTGTGTTTGTGTGTGTGTGTGTGTGTGTGTGTGTGTTTGGAGAGGGGAAACTAGTGTTCAAAGAAGGGCGAACGAAAGAAAGAGAACGAAACAGAGGTAGACAGAGAAAATATTTGGTATTTCTTTTGAATACTTATGATGATTTGTTTGTCTTTCCTGAGTCATTTTCGTAGAGACTCTCAACAACGTTGAGTACCTATGTGCTTTCCTGTCCTCTGAAACCCTCAAGCATTATTGTTTTCAATTATTGTCCTACCATCTCAGTAGTGTAGACCTGTCAATTTTTGTCTTTAAAAAGCTCTATCATCCACCAATCATCTGATATAATGTAGACTAGATGGTGAGACAGAAAGTCCCTTCTGACCTCCATCCTGAGTCATGATATAACTTCTGGCCACCCTCTTGAATCCTGATGTCCAACCGGCCACTATTTTTAGACATATCTGATAAGACATCATAATCTGATTGCCATTTTGAATAATGACGTCAGTTAATGAGGTACTATCTTTTTCTCCACCTCTGTTCGGTATGCGCGTCTCCGAATATTGAATGAATACACAGCATCTATATTCAGGGATAGGAATTCTTTTCTCTTTTTTTTTAACATGAATTCCGTAATTTTAAGTTATTTTCAGGCAAAACGGAAGTTCTGATGAAACATATTTCTGTTAAAAAGAGATAAAAAATACTGACAGTTTTTAAACATTCCTGGTACCACTGAGTAAGTAGTACTGTAACGTAAGAATGGAATGGAATGGAATCTTTTATTTGTCTGTTCACAATAGTGATTTTAACACACACCACACCACACACACACACACACACACACACACACACACACACACCACACACACACACACACACACACACACACACACACACACACACACACACACACATCACACACACACACACACACACACACACAACACCACATACACACACACACACACACACACACACACACACATACACACTACACACATACACACATACACACACACACATACACAACATACACCACCACACACACAACACACACACACACACACTACACACACACACACACACACACACAACACAACACACACACACACACACACACACATACACACACACACAAACCACATCACACACACCACACCACCAACACCACACACACATACACCTACACACACTACAGGGGGGGAAAAAAAGGTGGGTGGGTGGGTGGAGGATGGGGAGGGGTAGTGGAAGTTTGAATATAAGAAGGGGAACAGTTACAATTAATAATTCAGAGCAATGAACTAACAGTGTCAAATAATAACAGACAACAATTAACCCATTGACTCCTGCACCCTATCTACCAACTGCAGAAAGTTAACCCTTTGATTCCCTCACCCTTTCCACCAGTTTCCTGTAGGAAGCTGGCGGAAAGGGTGAGGGAATCAAAGGGTTAAGTTTTTGCTTTCTTTGCATGGTTGGCAGTGCAGGATGCGGGTGGACAGGGTCCGGGAGTCAGAGGGTTAACTCTTCATAACAATCTGCTAACAGGGGATCTGGGAATCAGCTGGACTACAGAAATAATATCATTATTTTTGTTGTAAAGGATATCTCTAGAGTCAGTATATGGAAAATCGAGATTGTTATTTCTATATGTTGTAAGTAAGATAGCACATTCAAAGAGCAGATGGTGGACAGATAATGCTTTTGAACAAATAATTATATACATTCTGTGTATATTTTGTTTTCCAAGAGTTAGCTTGTTGTATATCAAGGACGCTAGCTGTCTGGGGCAGTAAGGTATCAGACTTTGGGTGTTGGAGAAATTTGTATGAAGTGAACATTCTAACACAGAACCAAGTTCATGAACTGACAGTTGTATATTATAATGTAAGATCGATCACGAGGTAGGCAGAAGCTATTAAATCCATTTATGAGATCTGCAAAATCAGTGCATCAGGGCTTCCACTTTTCCGTGAATTCGCGGATTTCTGCTAAAACAGAGTGAGAATCCGCGAAAAAAAAAAATTTCCACGAAAAAAACCTATAAAAAACTATAAATTAAGCTCAGATATGTTAGATTACGCCATTTTAAACATAATTCAAATTTTCCAGGTGGGCAAGTCACACCCCCCCCCCCTGATTTTCAGGGGTTTTTGCTTTTCCTCAGTGGGAGCCCTGGTGCATGTTTCCACATGTGAACGGCTAAGAATGATACACATTCTCATGACATGAGATACAAAAATAATGTTTAAAATCTATTTCCAGATCCTTTATTAAGGTCTCAAAATGCTTCAAAATGTGTGTTTTCATGTGTGTTTAAAAAAAAAATTCAGAGGGGGCCGCCTCCCCTATATTTCCTTTTTTAAAAAAATATTTTCATCAGTTCCCACCACTGGTATTATGTCAACAGTGCAGCAGAAGGATTAAAAGCTAACCTGGTGTTTCAGTGTGAGTGTTGTTCAGTGGATGACGGTAGCATCTCGTCCTCCATGCCTGATGTGTGTATTGCCTACAAACTTCACTTGGAGTGTGGACAGCTCATCAACCTCTACGACTGGCTGCAGGTCAGTTGATGCTCTGTTCTAGCGGGCGTAGGGATCAATTTTGACATCTTTGTATTAGTGTTCACACTGAACTTTGACATTTTTGTATTAATGTTCATACTAAACTTTTACATCTTCATATTGGTGTTCATGCTAAACTTTGAGATCTTTGTATTAATGTTTATGCTAAACTTTGACATTTTTGCAGAAGTGTTCATGTTTGACATCTTATTATCATGTTAAACTTTGCCATCTTTGTATTAGTGCTCACACTAAACTTGACCAGCAGTTTAAACGCCTTGTAGACCATAAACAGCAATTCAGGCTCTTCTCATTCTTCCCCCGAGCCATCCATGAGTGGGATGAACTCCCAGCACACATTGTAGAGGCAGACTCCCCGGACAGTTTCAAAAACAGAGTCACCTCCCACCTCAATGCTGACACTCTTGACAGTCTCGCTGCTACGAACCTTCAGGAGTAAGCTCAAACAAACACAAACCCAAACTGTCCTGTATGAATGTGTGAGTGCTTGGTTAGGTAGGTAGTGGGTAGGGGGTGTGCTGGTTGGAGGGCTGCTGCGGCAGGGGGGGGGGGGGGGGCTGGGGGCCGTCACTAGAGTGTAAGTGTGAGGTTAGCCGGTTGGTGGAAACCCCTATTCTGTGGCAAAATAATCAGTGTGTTGATTGTGGCCACACAACAGAAGAAGAACAGAAGAAGAAGAACTTTGAATCATTGTATCAATGTTCAGGCTAAGGACAGTTTACAGAATTGCTTAGGAAATTTGGTGGGAGATGGGTGGGGAAAAAAGAACTGTTTTACAGGATTGCATAGTGCATAGGGAAATGGTGGGTGGGTGGAAGGGTGGGGGGAGGATGGAGGACTGTTTGTAGGATCATCATCATCATCAGGTGCCCTACGGCATGGCGTTGGTGATTATGGACTTCCGTCTGTCTCTATCTCTTGTTGCCTCAAGCATCTCTTCCACCCTCCTTGTCCCCAGCCACTCTGCAAGTCCGTCTAGTATCTTCTCCCTGGGTATACCAGGTGCTCTCCTTCCCTCCAGCTTTCCCGTCGTGACCAGGTGTTCCAATTCCCCTTTCCTCATAAAATGGCCTATGAATGTTGCCTGTCGTTTCCTAATTTCCTTATGAATGATCTACTTGTGTCTGCCTCCATCAAGACTGTCTTGTTTGTTTTCTTTGCTGTCCATGGAACTCTCAACATCCTCCTTAGAAACCACATCTCGACTGCCTCAATCTTGTTCTGGCTTTGCTGTTGACTGTCCACGCCTCGCAACCGTACAACAGTATTGGTTCTATATAACATTCAAGAACTCTCTTCCTGATGTTAATTGGTAGGCATTTGTTGATAAGAATGCTTTTCATCTTCTTGAATGTTTTTGGCTTGGCCGATTTTGCTGGCTATTTCTGATGTGCATCTGCCGTCTGATGAAATGATCGTTCCCAGGTATTTAAACTTATCAACCTGTCTCAAGGTTGTGCCGTTTGCTGTTATTTTGCTTGAGGGAATTTCAGGATGGCTTTGGGAAATGTCCAAGGGTGGGGTAGGGGGGTTGTTCAGAGGATTGCTGAGGGAAGTGTCTGGGAGAAAAGGGAAGGACTCGTAGGTTGAAAATGGGAATGACTGAAGAATAACAGAAAAACAAGAGTGTAGATAGACAAGAGAGTGTTTGTGCCATATTACACTAAAAATATGGGAAAATATCCTGGGACTACTTTATCTCATTGTCAGACACTGCAAAACATTGTGTTTGCTGGTGATGTACTCCATATTTCTTTTGTGTTTTTTTTTTCTTTTTCAGGCGTTTGCCAGCATTGTGACCGCAGAAGACCAAGAAAACAAGAAGCGATCAAAACCTGACAAAGAACTGCAGTATCCTTCATTGTTTTATGGACAGTATTTTGTTAACCACTTTCACTCCCTCACCTGTACACTAGCGTTCTGCATCATAATTAAGTGATAGCAAACAAAAACTTAATATACATAATAATATACAATATTTTATATAGCGCAAAATCTTGATAAAATCATATCTAAGCGCTAAAACAGACACACACGCACGCACGCGCACACACACACACGCACACACACACACACACACACACACACGCACACGGCTATAAATGGGGAGAAAGAATAAAAGCAAAGGAAAATTATAGAGAGCATATTATATACAATTATATATTACAATGTGATTCCCCTCCGAGTGGAGACAGGCTGCAGAGGGGATTGAGTGAGGTCAGGATTTTATGCAGAGGAGAAAAGGTGAGTTTTGAGAGCGGACTTGAAGGAGACAAAAATAGATTGCTGACGGACTGAGAGAGGAAGTTTGTTCCAGGAAAGTGGACCAGAAACATAGAAGGCTCGTGGACCATAGGTATTGAGCTTAGTGTGTGGAAAGCGAAAAGTCAGAGAATCGGAGGCAGAGCGGAGGGTACGTGAGGGAAGATAGATCTCAAGTAGGCTTGACAGGTAATCGGGGGCTGCGTTATTGAGGCTTTTGTAGCACATGGTGTCTAGTTTGTACTGTATGCGCTTTGATACAGGGAGCCAGTGAAGTTGTGCCAGGAGAGGAGATATGTGGTCAGCTTTTTTCTTTTTTAGTACAAGGCATGCAGCATTGTTTTGAATGCGCTGCAGGATGTGAATGGTGGAGGCAGGAAGACCAGACAGGAGTGAATTGTAATAGTCAATGCGAGACATGAAGGAGAGAACGAGTTTTGCAGTTGTTTCGACAGAGAGATACTTCCTGATCAGGCTTACACGATGGAGATGATAGTAGCGAGATCTGGCAGTTTGAGAAACAAAGTTGTTCATGGAGAGGGTAGAGTCAATGCAGACACCAAGGTTTTTAGCTGAATCAGAAATTGGGACTGATGTGTTACATAATGGGAGAGAAAGAGGAGGCAGCTGAGAAAGTTTCTGACAGGTGCCAATGAGGATAGCTTCTGTTTGTCATCATTAAGCTGAAGTTTGTTGAACGTCATCCAGTTCTTAATGTCCGAGTAACACTCAGTGGTGCGAGTCAAGAGGCGCTGTATATTGTCTGGTGTGTCACTGTCTAGAAGTTGGGTGTCATCAGCATAGAAGTGGTGTTTTATAGAGTGGGAGTTGATGATGGTGGACAGGGGGGAGATGTAAAGAGTGAAAAGAACAGGGCCAAGGACAGATCCTTGTGGAACACCACAGGTCAGGTATGCAGGTTGAGAGTAAGTGCCATTAATGAGAACAGTTTGTTTTCTGTTTGATAGATATGAAGTGAACCAGGAGAGAGCAATGTCAGAGATGCCAAAAGTATGATGAAGTCTAGAAAGGAGAATACCATGGTCAATGGTATCGAAGGCTGCAGACAGATCAAGGAGTGTGAGGAGAGAGACTTTGCCAGTATCAGTTGCAAGGAGGAGATTGTTGAGAATGTGTAGCAGGGCAGTTTCAGTGCTATGGCTCTGGCGGTAGGCTGACTGGAAAGGATTGAGGAGATTGTTGGCAGACAGGTGAGAGTTCAGCTGGTTGAGGACAACTTTTTCGATGAGTTTTGACAAGAAAGAGAGATTAGAGATAGGCCGGTAATTTTTCAGTTCATTTGGGTCTAAATTGTATTTCTTGAGGAGAGGGTGAACAATAGCAGACTTGAAAGAATCTGGGACAGTTCCAGTTTGAAGAGAAGTGTTGATGATGTCAGTGATGAATGGGAGGAGAGTAGGGAGACAGTCAGAGTAGAGAGAACCTGGAAGAGGATCCAGTTCGCAGGTTTTAAACGACATGGATCTGATTGTGTTGAGAATTTCTTCTTGTGAGACTGGGGTAAAAGTAGTAAGAGGTGTGCCAGAGAAGGAAGGGTCAGGTGGGCATGGTTGACAGGGTGTCCTGTCAAGCCTGTCACGAAGAGTTTGTATTTTGGTGGTGAAATACTTGGAGAATACAGATGGGAGTTCTTCATTTGTGTGTTTTGTTGGGAGAGGTAAATCTTTTCGTGTGCCAAGGAGATGATTCATGGTTGTAAAGAGTTCTCTTGAAGAAGAGGCATTCAGGATTTTGGTTTGGAAATAGCTTGTTTTTGCAGATGCAATGAGGGTGGATACTTTTGTTTTAGAGGCTTGGAAAAGTTGCCTATGTACAGTGAGTTTGGATTTGCGCCAGCGGCGCTCTGCTCTGCGGCGGGCACGTTTTGCACAGGCAGTCTCATGAGTGAGCCAGGGTGTAGGGGGGCGGTTAGGTAAAAGACGGGTTGTGGCTGGAGCATGAGTGTCCAGAAGATGGTGGAGAGTAGTATAGAATTCATCGGCAAGATTATGTGACTTTTCAGAAAGGAGGCGGGAGGCATCAGATGAAAATGTGGAGAGGTCAATAGATTTGAGATTGCGTCGAGTCACTGTGCGCGTGGTACGGGAAGGAGGAGAAATGTCAAGAGAACAGAGAATTGCAGAGTGGTCAGATGGAAGGGCTGAAGTTAGACGGGTAGAAAGAACTAGGCAGTTGTCAGTAGCTGAATTGTGGTGATCACGAGAAATGATCCAGTCAAGAATGTGATCTTTTTGATGGGTTGGTTCAGAAATATGTTGTGTCATATTGTGATTGGACAGAGAGTTGATGATATGTCTTGTGTCATAACGGTGAGTGTTGTCGTAGTGGACATTGATGTCACCTAGAATGATGAGATTTCCAGGTAAGAGGCAGTAGTAATCAAGAAGTTGATCAAAGTCAGAGAGAAACATGGATGTGGTGAGCTTGTTGGCAGAGCTAGGTGGAGGTCGATAGACACAGGAGAAGGTGATGGGGTGAGGGGTGGATTGGAAGGATACTTCAACGTGCTCGAAAGAAGGATGGGAGAAAGGCAGAGACTTAACCATATGACTCTTTCTTCCTATCCACCAGCTTCCTGTAGGATGCTGGTGGATAGGATGAGTTGAGTCAAAGGGTTAAGTTTTTGCAGTTGGTGGATTGGGTGCGGGAGTCAAAGGGTTAAAAATCTGCCTTGTTGCTTCAGTCAGTGTACATTGAGACGCTGTTGACTGTGCATTTACTTTCAGGTAGTAACAATGACAGGAAAGTTAAATTTTCACTTACACAGGTTTGGGTTGTTTTTGGTCATGGGAAGGCAAATGTCACTTTAAGTATGAAATGATTCTTCCCCTTTACAAGCCTCATAAGTGCTTAACTTACATTGAAGTGCCTAACATGTATAATATGACAGAAAGCTTTTGGTGTCAAAACTGAATATGTGAACATGTTTTGAATGATTGTGTTTCTCACAAGCTTAACAATAGATTTAAGTATGAATTGGACATGTATACAAATGGTACCATAAGGCCCTTTGATTTTAATGGATGTAGTTTTGATTTTGACAGTTTTGCTTTCAGATCATAGGCCAGTGACTGTGCCATAGAACTTAGAGGTTCTAGCATTTAATATTGTGATGATATATCTATCAAACATTTTTTTTGCCATACCTATAAAACGATTCTGCTGTTGTTGTTTTCTTGTTCTTTGCCTTGATGTTGTCTCAGAGCCAGGTTTATTCAGGCTGTGTCGGAGTTACAGTTCCTGGGTTTCATCAAACCCACCAAGAGAAAAACTGACCACGTGGCCAGACTGACATGGGGAGGATGTTGATCCACTACAGCATGTGACAGGACAGATCCCACCACAAGAAAGATGGACAGCTGCCGTCATATTGGTGACATGAGAACAAAGGAGCGATATTATTGTTTCAGCTTAAACCATTGTGAGACTACTGAGCCAAGTGTGTGAGACTCTTACTACAACAGCTACGATTAAATAAAAGTATTTGTAAGGTGTCCAAAACAAGTGCAACCGCCCGCACTCAAGCAAACAGGAATCAGAAAAACACGAAAGTGGAATCAGAATGCATATTTGAAACAACCAACTTGTCTGGTTGAAATGCACTTACACACACACACACAGAGACACACACAATCATGCGCGCGCACACACACACACACACACACACACACACACACACACACACACACACTGTGACACACACACATTTTCATGCATACACAGACAGGAGAAGAAAGCTGCCCCAAAGGACATGTTTGTTTTGCAGACAGTGGAAGGCAGGCAGTCTGACTCTGTCAAACTGCTGTACAAGAATGTCTTTTTTTTCTGTCCTTGTATCTATGTGGCCTCTGTGGTATTGATCCTGTGTCGCTCATTCCGCACCCTCATCACACCACCAGCCCCAAGTTCATTCAGTTGGAAGTTCCATTGTGAAGAAGCCATTGATGTCCAACTACCATAGGGCCACCCAATGATGGAGACCTGGCACTGCTGCTGGTTACTTTGGTGGAGTTCAACAGTGCCTGTTCTTATCCATCTTAGTAAGGACGCTGCGTTCTAAGCCCTGTACTAACCCTTTGACTCCCGCACCTTCTCCATCAACTGCAAAAACTTAACCCTTTGATTCCCTCACCCTGTCCGCCAGCTTCCTGCAGGAAGCTGGTAGACAGGAAAAGAAAGTCAGAGGGTTGAATTTTTGCTTTGCTAGTATGTTTGACAATGCAAGATGCTGGAGGACAAGGTGCAGGATTCAAAGGGTTAAAGACAGTAATCATTCAGTTGCACTGTAGTTTGGTGTTTATTCAGGAGGGAATTCATCGCACTTGGACAATTCCATGTGTTCCACTTAATTATATAGGCCTATAAGCTATCCAAAGCTTCTTTTTTGTGCCTTTGTCTAACGTAACAACGAAAAAAGAAACTATGCATGGAGGAGAAAATATATATATATATTATATATATATATATATATATATATATATATACGCACACGCGCGTGCACACACACACACATATATATATATATATAGTATGTGTTATATATATATATATATATTATGTTGTGCGCGTGTGTGTATATATATAATGTGTTAAAATGAGTCAAAAATTGAATGAGTGGTGTGATTGTGACTGATAAGCATATCTTATGAAAAAAAGTCTGAATTGTTTCACAGGAAGCATCGAGAAATAGTGTGGTTATCGGTGACTGAGTCAGTCAGGTAAATAAAATGTGAAATGTGCACTGGATGTATCTAGTATTCTACTTCATGTAAGAATAGTGAGTGTGTGTGCTGGAGTGATAATGCTTTTTCTGTAATCCATGTTGTTTTAAACTTTTTGTTTTACAAGTTCTCTTGACAAACCTTGATTTGAATGAATTAATTTTGTAGACATGCTTTCATGCACACGCACACACTCTCACACACACACACACACTGTCACACACACACACACACACACACACACACTCTCACACACACCACCACTGTCACACATACATGGAATCGCTTACCTTTTTTTTTTTTTTTTTTTTTCCCTTTTAATTAGAATTTAGAAGTTGAAAAAGCAGAAGAAAATTTAAACCAAACTGAAATACACAGCACTACAGTTAGCACTTCTGGATGTGCTGTCCTGTTTTTAGGGTTTAGTTTAGTCAGCAGAGAACCATCATGTTTAGACAATTCCTCATGCACTCATTCAATCTGCCATCCGTTATCTGGCAGACTAACCCCCGTTGGGTTGCCGGGGGCTCTTTCAGTATAAATAGTATCCCCACCTTCTGGAAATTCTGTGCTATAAATTTCCTCTTTTCTGTCACTCTCTTTGTTTCTGCCTTGTTGCCTTGCTTTCTGTCATTTCTACTTATTTTCTGCCTTAATGGTCCATTCACCTGTATTTGTTCGATAAAGTCTTATGTACTTTTTCTTCGGATTGATAATGGGGTACATGTGTTAAGTGCGTTTTTGGCTCTAAGGAGGTGAGATATGCGGAAGCAATTCTAGGTAATTTATGCCTGTTTTTACATATGTTTTGGTTTCCTTATGTGTGCTTATATTTGTATTCAGGTGTTTTTTTTAAATCTCCCTGTGCGATAAATCGGACGGAATGGTTCTACACCGGGGGCATGTCCTTAGATTATGTGCGCAATGCATTGATATGTGTACTTAATTTTCTTGTCTTTTTTTCCCCTGTTGAAGTTTTGTTTTGAAGCGGTATTAGCCCTGATATGGCTCTGCGCAGTTGGCTGGGCTTTAAACAACAATAAAAGAAAAAAAGAACGTTTAGACAATTCCTCATGCACTCATTCAATCTGCCATCTGTTATCTGGCAGACTTTTTTAAGTCTGCATAAAACTCAATGCACTGGCTAGATCTTGAAATGGAAACGACGGGGGAGGGGAGGAAACAGGACCTGTGAAATATTAAGCTGACCCACCAGAATGATTGAAGCATTGAACGGTAACAGCCAGTTTTTATGTTGCGGACAGACAGTCCTCATACCAGTAGGTCTTGGGTCCTCAGCTCGTTAAAAGAGCTACCAGACAGTCCTCATACCAATAGGTCTTGGGTCCTCAGCTCAGTTAAAAGAGCTACCAGACAGTCCTCATACCAATAGGTCTTGGGTCCTCAGCTCAGTTAAAAGGGCTACCAGAAGTCCTCATACCAATAGGTCTTGGGTCCTCAGCTCAGTTAAAAGAGCTACCAGACAGTCCTCATACCAACAGGTCACAACAGGGAAAAAATTGCTGAAAGATAAGCTAAGCCCAAACTTAATGTGAATGATGAAGGAAGATTAAGACTGTGCCATAACCCTGAGACTGTTGGGGATTGACGTAATAAAAATCTTAACTTTGATCAGGCGGCAGCATTATGAGATAGGTGCCTGTTTCCCCTCACAGCTTTACCTTTAACAACCCTGAACTGGTTTGGCTATCCGTCTGCAGTCAGGGGGCTTCAGGCAGTAGGAGCCTACACACTGCCAGAAATTTTCCAAGCTTTAGGCATGAACCTGAGCAGTTGTTTTTTAAAGCAGAACCTCTGCTGTTACGCCAACCAAGTATGAACAGATACATACCATCACTGTCTTTTCAAGACGAGCTGTGTGTGTGTAACTAAGTCATTTGACAATTGTCCATTTTATGGTATCTTCAGCTCCATCTCCTCTGTTTTGCCCATTATATTTTCTGTTGACCAGACCTGATAGATGTCCATAAAAATGCATGTAAAATCACTGCTGCAATACTTCTTGACTCTGTCACTGTGTCTTGAAGTCGGGTTGTACCCTGTCGGCTGACACATTCACAAGTTCAGTGGGGACTGGGCGTATGATCCAAACATAACTGTACAATGTTGAGAAATTCTTGCAAACCTCTGACTCTTACATTGTATGAGAAAAAGAATAACTGCAGGCGAGATGAAAAAACTGGTATGAAAAATGTTTTTCAGTCATCTTAGGACATGACTACTGTTCACACTGATACAGACACAGAGAAAATACCTACTGATGTGGATCATTGGGCCTTCAATTGGAAACAAAAGTAAACAGGTACAATTTTCTGCTGTGTGGCATGTTAACTGCTTATTGTTCCTGTCATGTAAATTTGTGTCTACATGTCGTCTTTGTATCTTGTTTTTGTTCCGTACATTGCTGAAGACCCAACGATCAAAACTTATTTTGTCAGTATCTGTGTTAGAGTAAACACTGTACACACTGTCCAAGTCCTAAGATGAGTGTAGGCCTACTTCATTTCTGTTTACACCTTAACCCTCAAGACTTCCTCAGCCTATCCGCCAGCAACTTGCATTGTCATCTTTGACAGCAAAGCAAAAACTTAACCCTTTCACTCCCTCACCCTATCCACCAGCTTTCAGCAGGGAGCTGGTGGATAGGGTGTGGGAGTGAAAGGGTTAAGCTTATGGACAGGCTGCAGGAGGGAACGGGTTAAATTGTAAACATTTACTGTGCAGATAATGCAAAATTTAAGAAAAACAGAGTTAATACAATCTTAAAAGCTGTTCTTGAGTATGGCTTGAAAATAGCTCAAAAACAGACGAAAGCACACAATTTGAAAATAAAACGTCCAAGCAGCAATTCATTTCATGATAATGAACACCACAACAAAATCGATAATGGGAAAGTTTGTTTTTATTCGTTTTCTGTTTCTGTCACAGGGAAAAGAAAACTAACATGGAGGAAACATTGCAAATGATACATCACTTGACACTGCACCAAGATTGCTGCTGTAGTGATGAGCATGCCCATTGAAAATAACCTCTAGGCACCAAAGCAGCACACCCGACAGACATTCACTGTGTGAGGCGTACATCTCTGATGTTAACAACTGGTCTCTTACTTCAGTCAGTCATGTAATTTATACATCACACAACATTTAACAACAAAAACAACTCGAAAGAATAAACTGTACAGCAAACATGAAACCAACATTTAACAAGAAGAAAATTGGCAGTAAAAGAACTGATTTGACATATTTTTATGATTTCTAAACTTTGTAACCAGCAAGGACATAAATACAAATGAACAAGTACAAAAAGGTTCAAACAAACGAATATGGAAGTTCAAATTACAGACAAAACTACCAAAGAACCACATTGTTAAGACATCAATGTAAACAAATGCAAATACAGCAGATGTTGTCCTGAAAAAGAGATCGTGTAGGCCTACTTAGGATTTTTGTTGGAACACTTCTACATTACCTCTTTTGCATGTTGGTATTAAACAGACAATTGCTTGGCAGAGTTGATGATGGACGAAGGAACCCAAACAGGTAACTTTTATTTTCAATGTCTTCCTTCATTCAGAAGAGATTTTGAACACGATGTGGCTGAAAGTAAATCCCCACGTACACAACACTAGCATGTCATTTTCTTTCAATCAAAAGGAAGGAAGGACTGCTGACACATCTCAGAAACAAATAATATTGTAAATGACATCTAGCCACATGAGCACAACTTGTTATGAGTTTTTGCACAACTTGTTATGAGTTTTTGATCTCTTCAACAGTCACAACAATAACAATCAAACTCACTTCAACAGTCACCCAAACTAATGCTGTACATGTACTAACAGTGATTTTTAGCATAAAAGCAAGCACAGTATGACCTGCATGGACTCCACAAAGTTTTCACGCTAAATAAATATAACACAAAATTTCAGTTGCATGAGATCTATAGGTATAAATAATGAAATGTATAGATCTTCAAAACATGAAATGAGAAGATGGGAAAAGACATGGCAAAATAATGGGCCCAAAATGCAAAGCACTGTACGTAATGCAGCAAGGAAACATAACTAGTAAAAAGTATTTTCCAGTACAGTACTTCTTACAAAAAACCCCCCAACCCCTATGCACATTGGAAACAGATCAACATGCAAATGACCTTCCTAGTGGGGCAAAAACATTAAAGGAAAAAAGAGGAAAGAAAATCGATAAAATTCAAGTGACTGGGAAAGAAGGGATGGCAAAACTGGTGGGAGGACCAGCAAAATTCACTACCAGTAAAACCAGGCATAATGTAGGTTACATGATTATCTGTGTGTCACACCAGTAACCTCATTATTTACTGAAATATTTCCCTTAACAGGAATTACATAAAAACATATCCACATGCTCGTTTAGATAAAAACTGATTCTCAATCAGAAGCCCCTTAGCTCTGAATCACAACAGACCAGGAAGGTGGGAGAAAAAAGGAAAGTTGTGAAGATTAAAAAATGAACCAGAAACCACAAATAAGGTAGGCAACATAGCCTGATTATAAATCTTCCGAAATATATGTCAAACCTGTGAACATTTCCTGAAATTGCCAGAAATGTAAAATGGATGCTGCCCGGTGAACGGTTGTAAGGACAAAATGATACATTTTTACTAGCAACGCTAGTTTGACTCATTAGATGTCACATCTGGCAGATGGTGACAAAATGCTGCTGTAACTGAAGTATGACAATTTCAGTATTGTGCTGATGAGCAAGAGTGTTGACATAAACCGGCATGTGTAAAAACCATATTTCTCACGTCAAAATGTGATTATTGTCGATGTACTGAATTCCTTAGACAATCAGACCAAAATGAAGCAAAAGACTGGTGTCGCTATCAGTATCTGTTGTCTTCCAAATGACAGTTCTACACAGAAACCAGCTGACAGGAGCAAAATTTTGTTCCAAGTTATGTTGAAGCATTCTGCACTGAAATTTCACTGCAATCTGTTATGCTACGATGCATTACATTAAAGCAGACTGGCTGAAAATACTGAGCACATATTCTAAGCAGACTGAAGAAATAATTTTCCTAAAATCTTTTTCAGTATCAGGTATTATCCCCACTATCCCAGCAGGCATGATGGGTTGTTGTAGTACACATGACTAGATACAGTGGCCTGGTTGGTTCATTGGATAAAGCCATGGACTCATGATCCGGTATCTTGCGTTCAGTCCCAGCCCAGAACATCAAAAACTGGCCTGTTCACTGCCAATCTCAAGGTTTCCAACATTTTGGTGGTATCAACTTAAGTGATTCATAGGCCATTTCCCTGTTCACTGCCAATCTTAAGGTTTCCATCATTTTGGTGGTATCAACATAGTGATTCATAGGCCATTTCTCCTGTTCACTGCCAATCTTAAGGTTTCCATCATTTTGGTGGTATCAACTTAATGATTCATAGGCCATTTCTCCTGTTCACTGCCAATCTTAAGGTTTCCATCATTTTGGTGGTATCAACTTAAGTGATTCATAGGCCATTTCCCCTGTTCACTGCCAATCTTAAGGTTTCCATCATTTTGGTGGTATTAACATAGTGATTCATAGGCCATTTCTCCTGTTCACTGCCAATCTTAAGGTTTCCATCATTTTGGTGGTATCAACTTAATGATTCATAGGCCATTTCTCCTGTTCACTGCCAATCTTAAGGTTTCCATCATTTTGGTGGTATCAACATAGTGATTCATAGGCCATTTCTCCTGTTCACTGCCAATCTTAAGGTTTCCATCATTTTGGTGGTATCAACTTAATGATTCACAGGCCATTTCTCCTGTTCACTGCCAATCTTAAGGTTTCCATCATTTTGGTGGTATCAACTTAGTGATTCACAGGCCATTTCTCCTGTTCACTGCCAATCTTAAGGTTTCCATCATTTTGGTGGTATCAACTTAGTGATTCACAGGCCATTTCTCCTGTTCACTGCCAATCTTAAGGTTTCCATCATTTTGGTGGTATCAACATAGTGATTCATAGGCCATTTCTCCTGTTCACTGCCAATCTTAAGGTTTCCATCATTTTGGTGGTATCAACATAGTGATTCATAGGCCATTTCTCCTGTTCACTGCCAATCTTAAGGTTTCCATCATTTTGGTGGTATCAACATAGTGATTCATAGGCCATTTCTCCCGTTCACTGCCAATCTTAAGGTTTCCATCATTTTGGTGGTATCAACTTAGTGATTCATAGGCCATTTCTCCCGTTCACTGCCAATCTTAAGGTTTCCATCATTTTGGTGGTATCAACATAGTGATTCATAGGCCATTTCTCCTGTTCACTGCCAATCTTAAGGTTTCCATCATTTTGGTGGTATCAACATAGTGATTCATAGGCCATTTCTCCCGTTCACTGCCAATCTTAAGGTTTCCATCATTTTGGTGGTATCAACTTAGTGATTCATAGGCCATTTCTCCCGTTCACTGCCAATCTTAAGGTTTCCATCATTTTGGTGGTATCAACTTAGTGATTCATTGGCCATTTCTCCCCCCATCCCCATTTCAACACCTTGCCAGAGCTCAGTGTTTTGCCCAGGCTCAGGGAGTCTGCCAGATAAACTACTGGCAAATTTTGGTGGAGCACACATGGAACTGTCAGAGTACAATAATCTCTCTTGAACACATTCCCAACTCCAAACAAAGGACTTGACAAGATATGTCTGAACTCTACGTGCTAAACAAAATGGGACCAAACAAATCATGAACTACCCTCAACCTAAAGACTGTGCCATAAGTCAGCATCTTTCACCGCGCTTTTATTTTCTCAGTCCTGGGCCTCCAAGCCTTGAGCAAAACAACACTAAAGTAAAGTCCAAAGGCGTGCAGCTGCATGCATATGGCAAGGAACAAAGCCCATAACACCACTGCTGGCATTCCAAACATGACGTAAGTGTATTTCCTCTCACTGAAATAGGCGGACATGTCGTTCCTCAAATCTATGATGCCAAAAACGATGGGAAGCAATCCAAAAATGACTGAGCCAAGCATGAACTGTTTGAGCAAAAAGCTGTTGTTCTGAGGTGTGGAACGCCAGCCAATCACTGCCGAAACCAAGCTGAAGAGCCAGGCGTACTCCCATGGACGAGGATGAGGTAAGTCCCACCGCCGTAGAGCGATAATGTTCAAGCCAAAAAGTGAGGTCAGACCAGGTGCCAGACGTATCAGCATCAGCAAACCCAGGAAGATGTGCAGAAAGATGTCAAACCGTAACCTTGTCTTGTTCAGGGAACTGGGGGAAAAAAACTTCCATTAATTTACACTCAGTTTATAGTAGGCCTATAAGGAGAGTATGGATTAACAACACAGCAACAACACAAAAAGACCGTATGTTAGCAGAATGGCTTGTTCAGCTCAACTCTTATAAATTTTAAGTAGAGAGCAAGTTACAGCTTAACAAAAGCCATTCTACCAGTCCTCTTTTGTCAATTCAACTAAAATGACTGTCATACTGAATTCTGTGTATGTCTAAGACACGCTGCCGAAATAGCCTTCAAGCAAGCAAGCAAACCAACCAACCAACCAAAACACATACACAAACAAATGAACAGAATTTTAAAATATCAGAAATTCTTTACAAGGAAGGTTCAGCATTTGTAGACCTGTGCCATAAAAAGTGATGGACATTTTACTCTTCTGAATAGTGTTAGTAAAAGAAACTCAACTGGTTTGCTGAGCACTCTTTCTGCAGACTGACAATGGGCCAGTGCAGGTGTCGTGCTAGCTGAGAGAGAAAATTCTCACCTATCATCAGAAAGTCCCAACCCCCCTACCCTACCCCGTCTCTCTCTTCATAATGTATACAAAAAGCTATAGCCAATGCAGATCATATCTACAGTTGGGGAAAAGCACAAGTGAAAATAAAATCAATGTCACAGGGCAAGGAGGGCAAAACTCTTCATATTCACTCCTTTTGTCACAGTGGATTTGCCATATGAAACTTGGGAAGCCCTTCTTTATGAAAGCGCTTCACTCCAGTACAACACCCCCCCCCCCCCCCTCTTTTTTTGTGTTGTTTTGTTTTTTGACCAAGACTTCAGAAAGGTAATACCGCATAATCCATGATTCCATCTCTCCAATGTTTTATACCAGGCAACTGGCTGGACAAGGAGACAATGGCATGACAACAGAGACCTCTACCTTAGTCTAAGTTCAGAATAAATTACTATTACTAGTATTAGTATTACTACAATTTTTTAATATTTATACAGTACAAATAGTCTATGTCAAAGCATGCTCATTCCAGTTCTCATAGCAAAAACAATAAGAAAAGTGTGTGTGTGTGTGTGTGTGTGTTATTGTTACTGTTGTTTAAAGCCCAGCTGACTTACACAGAGCCATATCAGGGCTATAACCGCTTCAAAACACACAAACTTCAACAGGAAAAAAAAAAAAGACAAGAAAATTAAGTACACATATCAATGCATTCATGCACATAATCTAAGGACATGCCCCTGGTGCTGACACTCCATCCAATTTATGCACAAAAACAAGCCTGAATACAAATTTAAGCATACCTAAGGACACCAAAACATACATAAAAACGGGCCTAAATTACCTAAAACTGCTTCAGCATATCTCACCTCCCTAGAGCCAAAAATGCACTTAATACATGTACCCAAATATCAATCCTAAGAAAAAGTAGGCCCCCTATGTAAGCCTTTATCAAACTCATACAGGTGAATGGACCAACAAGGCAGAAAATGATAGGTAGAAATGACAGAAACTTGAGAAAGCAAAGGAACATGGCAGAGACAAAGATGAAAGAGAGTGACAGAAAAGGAGAAATTTCTAGAACACAATTTCCAGAAGGTGGGGATACTATTTACGCTGAAAGAGCCCCCAGCATCCCCACGGTGCGTGTGTGTGTGTGTGAGGCTCTGTGTGTGTGACTCTGTGTGTGTGTGTGTGTATGTGTCACTGTGTGTGTGTGTGCGCGCGCGCGTGCATGTCCAGAGTAAGCCAAATCTGTTAATGAAAGCATCTATGTCTCCGGCTTTAACAATAATCTACATCAGTACATGACAATGACTTTAGAATATAAAGGCCAGTTTACTGGAGGGAGGATGGAAATAATTACAAATTATACAAAGCATTCTTTTTGTAGTTCCTCATTCAACAGTTTCTTAACTGTGAAAATTACTATAATATTTACAGACATCTGATGCAACAATGAAAATCAGGCTTGGATGCAAAATTTTCATTTCAGAGTTTTAACTTCTTTCAAAATTTTAACGTTTGTAAATTAACATGCAAAAACCATGAAAATTTAACAATGAAGCTTGAACATTAACAAACATGCACCCCCAAAATCATTTGTCAACTATAGAACTTTATCTTTTTGGATGAGTTTGAATTAAAACATTGTACCAGTATCTGTTTTGGACAAGGATAGTAATCAGCTCATAAAATTTTGAAATTTAAAAAACAATTAGTGAATTACCTTTAACAGTTTAAGGATGCTTTCAGCTCCAAGCCCATGGAAACTTAAAAATCAGATGTTAAAGACTCAAAATTTACCTGGTGGATAGGGTGAGGGAATCAAAGGTTTAAATTTTTTTTTTTTTTTTGTCATGGCTGACAAAACAGGATACTACTGGATAGGCTGAGGGAGTCAAAGCGTTATGTATGGGTTCCATATATTACAATTTGCATGCTTCAGTCTCTGTATCAACCTACAAAACCCCCATGACCAGCTCTAGGGTCAAACTCAGAAGCCTTGCATTATCAGCATGGTGCTTTAACCAACTAACGCATCCACTAAAAAAATAAAATTAAAAAAGTCAAATTCTCCTGATTGTATTATATTATAATTATATAGAAAAAAACTAATCATGGTTGTCAGCATCTAATTCATACTCATATACTTTAGCAGCCTCCTCAATGGCTTGATATGTAGTGTTTCACACATAGCAGGAGATCACACCTGGTTTTGTTCAAAACAAACAAAACAAAATATCGCAACAAGAAACCCACCACTGCAGAGCCACGCCTCTTTTATCATGTAAGCAACCAAGTGAGAAAGAAAATGGGAGGTGGGGGTTGAAATAAAGGCATAGGCAAACTTTGCAGAAAGATCCATTTCTGAACAGGTGTACAAGACAACAATAGTTTTGTTTAAAAACTAGTTCAGTGACCCAGTTTCTAGAGTCTGGAGACACTGACATGGGCCCTTGGCCGGCTTGGGATGTTTAACTTAGAGAAAAGATATCAAACTAAAGTACAGATTTAAATGCCAGACATGATTATGCGTCGTTTTACACGCTTCTTCCCCATCTTCATTTCCGTCAGCCTTTTCTGCCTTGCAGAGGCCAAGGTTACTTAACATGCTGTACATGCACACGTCTGTTACTGTACCGTTAACCATTACGTGGCCATATCGGCATGTCACATATTCGATCGCATACCTGACTTTGTACTGCCATGCAATGCTTTCTCTGTGCCAGTGGTCACTACCGTCCGAACCGGCAGGTCTGACTCCATACTTTGATGCCATACCACGAAATTTCTTGTTTTGGTCTGAACCTGAAGGTCTTCAGACGAAACACCGAAACTGAACGTTGCAAGGCCAGCAATTTGGGAACCGGAGAGGAAGTTACATTCCTACCGAAAATGGCAACTTCCGTTTTACCGCCTAAAACAATAAAAATACCTTTTCAATCTGCAAATTCTTCAACAAGTGACGCTTCATTAAAACTGTAACCTACAAGTAGAATGTGTTTGTTTTAAGCTACTGCCGCAGAATGGTTTATTTTCATGTTATCATTTGATATACCTTTTTAATGTTTTAAGAGATTGCGACATGTTTAGACTAGAAACAACATGGCGGTAGTTTTAACCGAATGAGGACCCTGTTCAGTTGCTTGCCCAGTTTTGACAATGAATTCCTTGTACAATCCTGCCCAGGTCTATGCCGCTATGAGAGGACCAGCTGGACAGCCAGTGAGAAAAGCAGAAGGTGGCGATATTCATGAATCAGGGATCCTCACTGCCCGCGATCGCCAAATTCAAGTTACAGGGGTCGGTGAAACATCGGTTCCTCCCGATCGTTTTTCTCTAACAATTCGCATTTCTTCAAAGAAAGACAATGTGCAGGACGCCAAAAACAGTGTCACACGCAGGCTGGACTATGTAAAGCAAACACTCACTAATCATAATGTCCAGGTATGTCATGGGAGATAAAGAGTGGAATTGAAAGTATAGAAAGTGAAACTGAAAGTAGAATTACATCTGATCTTGTAATGTTTCATAGCCTATTATTAAGCATACTGATCAGCCATATAGAAACCCTTTAACTGAAATCTTAAGTTTGTGTGTGTGTGTGTGTGTGAATGAAGGACTTGTTTTCATGTCATGGTTTTTGGGCGTTTTTCCCATAGTGATTTGTGTGTGTGCGTGCATTGTCTGCTTCAGATTTTCTGTCTTGTTATTGTCTGTTGTTATTCTTGATGAATTGATATATATATATATATATATATATATATATATATATATGTGTGTGTGTGTGTGTGTGTTTTGTGTGTGTGTGTTACTGTGTATGCTCTTTTTTTCTTTGCATATCACTTGGGCTTACTGTTGACATTAAATATATAAATCTTATGATCCATTACTATTTGAAGTGCAGTGAGCATGTTTTTGACATGGACTATCTGTGCTATACAAATGACATTATTAATATTAGATATTATTTTTATTATGAGTGATATACTTCAGTTGTCTTTATTTATGTCTTCACCCTGTGGGGATGCCGAAGTCTCTTTTAGTATAAATAGTATCCCCACCTTCTGGAAATTCTGTGCTGGAAATTTCCTCTTTTCTGTCACTCTCTTTGTTTCGGCCCTGCTCCTTTGCTTTCTGTCATTTCTTCCTATCATTTTCTGCCTTGCTGGTCCATTCATCTGTATGTGTTCAGTAAAGTCTTATATGGTTTTTTTTTAGGATTGATAATTGTGTACATTTATATAGTGCATTTTTGCCTCTAGGTAAATGAGATGTGTGGAATCAATTTTAGGTAATTCAGGCCCATTTTTGTATGTTTAAATGCCCGTAGTTATGTATAAATTTGTCTTGAGGTATGTTTTTTAAATCTCCAGTGTGATAATTTCGATGGAGTGGTCAATGCCAGGGGCATTCCTTAGATTATAATATATATGTGAATGCATTCATATGAATACTTAATTTTTTTTTTCCATTTTTGCCCCTGTTGAAGTAATATGTGTATATTAAAATGTTATAGCCCTGATATGGCTCTAGTCAGTCAGCTGGGCTATAAGTATTTATAAGCAACAATAAGAATAAGAATATTTATATCTTATTGTATTTAACCTTATCTGACATATGCATGCTAGGAAAATGAACAGCTGCAGTATAAGCACATGCAGCGAGTGGAATCGATGGTTCACATGGATGTTGAGATACGGGCGCAGTTTGCTGACCTGCAGCGTTGCCAGTCTGTAGCAAACCTCTTGGTGGAGAAGCTGGACAGCAGTGTGTCTGTCAGTTTGCCGAGTGCTCACACTCCAAGAACAGCTTGCAGATTGCTCGGTATGTAATTATACAGCTTTCGATACATGGATTGACTGGGTGTGTGCTGGGAGAGGTGTGAGTGTGAGTGAATGGTGGGTTGGTGAGTGGGCATAGTGAAAGTGTGTGGTGTGTGTGTGTGTGTGTGTGTGTGTGTGTGTGTGTGTGTGTGTGGTGTGTGTGTGATGTTTAATATTTTTCCTCTGGAAGCAATGTAAAATGAGTGTGCGTGTGGCTTCTGCATGCATCTTTATTGCATGTGTATGTAGATTTACATCATGGTGTGTGTGTGTGTGTGTGTGTGTGTGTGTGTGTGTTGTGTGTGTGGTGGTGTGTGCTTCAGTCATATCGTTGATACCAATAACCATTGATATCTTCATCGTATTGATTGACAACCGTGATCGTAGATGATTGTGAGTGTGTGTTGTTTATTTCCATCTGTATTGGTCTCTGTGTGTCTTTGTGAGTCTTATTGTGATGTGTGTGTGTTAGTGAGTATATGTTTTATCTCCATGTGTATTTGTCTCTGTTTGACTATGTGAGTCTAATTGAGTATGATGTTTTGTTTTCATAATACTAATGTGTTTGACTTTTCATGCAGGAAAAAGTGCAGTTTGATGGCAATCCACAATGCCAAGGAGAAAGCTAAGGAGATGGCTCGTTTTGTACACCTCACTGTTGGGCGCACGATCAACATCAGCGAGACGGAAACCAAGGAATGGGAGAGTGGTCAGTCGGAAGAAGCAACAGACCCAGATCAGTTCTTAGCCACACAGAACAAACTAGAAAGTGCTACTATCAATATTCGTAGTCAAGTCACAATGTGCTTTGAACTCAAGTCCAAAGGAAAGGCAAAAGCAGCCACATGAATGTGATCATGTTGAAATCCACATAGGATGGGCTGAGGAAAATTGTAGACACTGAACTGTCATCTTACATGGGATTAACATTCTCATAGGTTGCATTGAGACTAGCCTTTGTATTTTTAACAGTGATTTTTGTTTAACTGTTACACAACATGTAAGATCAGATCTCGGGCTGACAGTGATGCAAGAGGCAAGGATATTTTGTGCAGTGGTCTGACTAATGCGCCTACCAATAATATTAGTTTGTAGGTTGGAATCATGTCTCATTTCTAGTTTTTAGCTGACTATTGAGGAGTTGTATCTATAAATTATAAATATAAAATAGATGGATTATTTATTGCTGTTGGTGTTGTTTTAATTTTCAATTCTCAAATTTCAGTTCTCTTGAACAAAAGTAATTACATGAGATGGAAACAGAGTTGTACAATGTAAGTTAGGGTTAATAACAAGCTCAGTCAAAATAAGCGGCTTTTATGACCAATCCAACAATGAAAAGTAAGAAACATTTTCATGCTCATGCTGGACAAATCGTCACATTCCTTGAAATCCTGTGAATGTCAGATAATTTTCTTTCAAAAGAAGCAAACTTAAACAGACCTGGCATTTGCACTTGCATTTAGATTTTAGTGACTGAGGTCATATCAGAGAAGTTGTTGAACAATAAAAGAACTTGGGTATTTCAGACTACCTGTGTTAAAAATTCTCTCCCTGAGCCCATCCTCTCCCACATCCTTTCTCCTTCTTCGTCAGTGCACCCACTCTTTTTGTTCGCCCTTTGTTATGGAATGATTCTGAGAAGATATATCTATCTCAGTATATGGTCTTACTCGTACTTTGTGTACACACCCTCAGTTTCTAAAGAATTCCAACAACAAAATTGAAAAATGTAAACTTGAACTTTTTTATCAGCTGACTTTGTGTATTTATTGTACTATTTTGTATTTATTGTAGGCTACTATTTATGTTTTCTACATTTTTTTTGGTTTTTTTTGTGGATGCTTTTTTTTTTCATGGAGATTGTAAAGAAAATGAGCACACATATTTTCTAGCGTCAACTTGGCTTGTACAAAATCTTTGTGTCATAGACCTCCTACCTTCCAGTCTGAATGAACAGTCAGGCCTTACTTATCAATCAGTGTGAGTGGCCTCCAGTCCACTCTACTGGGAATGGATACTTGACCATAATCAAGGCTGTAGCAGGTAAAGGAATCGGGGAGAAGAATGGGGACCAGAAAGCAGTGAGTAGAAGTCTCAGCCACCCCAGTAGGGTTATGGGAATACCACATTTGTCTTTTGATGTGTGTGGATAATCTTGTTTTCTTTTTCTTTTTCATTTACAGAGCCTATATAATTTGCACCAACAAGGAGAGCTGTGTAAAGTGTATTTAACATTTAAGGGCTGTTGTCAAGATGACTTAGCTTGTCTAACATGATGTAAAACTAGTAATACATGGCTTGACTTCTTTGGACATTTATTTTTTTCTTAAACCACAATACAGAGGGAGAGGTGATGCTTTCAGCTTGAACCTTGGCGTCTCGTGTGTGTGTGTGCGTGCGTGCGTGCATGCGTGCACTCACGGAGTCTTTTCTGAATCTGGCCCATTGCATATTAAGTCCTGAGGAATTGTGAGTGCACAAGTTTTTGTGGGTGTGACTTCAAGTGGATCCACACCAGACAGCATTTCAGTTTTTATGGATGGATATTCTGAAAGTCAAAAATATTTTGTCCAGATTTCCAGCATAACATTCATGGTGATTCATATATCAGGCTAAGTGGTCTGTTTTCAACAGAAAACTGTCAGTGAGATGTGTTGGCTGCTTGTGATTAGATTGACGCTGAAATTTAGGTAAAAGAGAAATGCAAATCCATCAGTTGAATGGCAGGGACATATCCCGTTGTTTGGGCCACTTTTGCCCGATGTGTAAATTTTTTTTCTGAAACAATTGTCTATTGTTCGTTGGAGAGTCAGTGTGAAGTCATAATGCAAGTTTGATGGAAGGTTTCTTGTAGGGGGGCCTACTTATTTTTTATAAGTAATATTTCTTTTTTGTTGTTGTTGTCACAATGGATTGAACTTGTGAAATATGAGCTGCTCTGTTTCAGGAGAATGTGTTGCTATGCAGTGGAGCACACCCATTTTTTTTTACTTGTGTTTAATTTCTGAGTACCTCAACTTTTAACAATATGGTTGTGTCTGGTTTCTTTACTTATTATTTTATTTTATTGATGACTGTGATATAAACTTGAACTTCCATATAAATCTATTTATCATATAACTTAAATGGTTTGCCATTTGTGGCAATTATCTGTCTGTTTGTTGTCTGTCAACTGGTTTTCCACAAACCCTTACATAGCCTACTACCTGTCAGTTACATTTTGTAACTGTATATATATATAATATATATATACATAACCGCATTTTTAGCTCTAAGGGAACGTGAACTGCTCAGAGCAATTTTAGGGTCTATACACCAGTTTCAATGTATGGTTTTGTGAAGGCCTACTTAAGTTATGTTTATGCATTGGTATTCAGGTTTGTTTCTTACTCCCTCTAGTGATAAATTTGATGTACTTGATTTTCTTTTTTCCAGAGTAATTGATTTAGATACATAGCTGCCAACCTTTGAAGTTCAAAAAACAGGAATGATCAGCTGGGGGGTTCCCCTGGCGGGGTCAAGGGGCAGAGCTCCTTGTTGGGGTCATGGGGCAATGCCCCCTGAAGCTATTGATTTTTTATCAATTCAAAGTAAAAAAAATGGCCTCTCCTGGCATATTTAAGCATGAAAAAGTTTTCCCACTTGACTTTCAAAATCCGGGATTTTTTCAACAGATCCAGGATTCAGGTATTGTTTTTCAAATCCGGGAAAATTCCCGGGAAATCCGGGAGGGTTGACAGCTATGTGCTTTGTTTGAGATGGTTATAACCCTGATAAAGAGCAGTTGGCTGAACTGTGATCAACAACAACAACAACAATAATAATGATGATAATAATAATAATAATAACAATAACAATGCCTGGTTCCTGTTTATTAAATGTTAATAAATTTTCATGTGTCGAGTTAAGCTTTTTTGTTTTTAAGTTAAGATTTTATTTTTTTGTCGAGTTTGTTGTTGTTTCACTGTCTCTCTCTCTCTCTCTTACTCTCTTTCTCGAACACACACACACACACACACACACACACACACACACACACACACACACACACACACACACACACACACACACACACACAGAGTTACTTCCATCATCTTCATAGAGAAGGAAACTCCCACACATACAGTGAAAATAAAACACAAGTAATACAAAGAGATTAAAAATTGTACTTCTTTTTTTTCATGAAAGCATTGCTTTTTCACTTTCATTCTTTTTCCCGCACTTCTTCAAATTGGGTAAAAAATTATACAAAAATGAAATAGAATACAAAAATAAGCGTGTTTTCATTTTTAGTATGCCTACTTTTGGCAAGTGGAGAAAGGAAGAGAAACATCAAATAAACAAAAACAAACAAACATACAAAAAACAAAAAGACAAAAACAACAAAATCATAACAATGAACCACAACAACCCAGTCTTGAAGTTTAAATTAATTTGTACAAGCTTTCATTGGTAGTTAAGGTGGCATAGTCAAGCCATATTAACAACCCATATTAACCAACTTCCTTTTCAGATACCTCACTAGACACCTGTCTAATTGTGACCATTAAAACAGACTTACTGGTAACTCATGCTCTGCAACTCCACCAATAAAAATTAACAGCAAACAAAACACTGCTGAAACATGTTAAATCTCTTACTGTTTGAACCAAAAACTTGGTCAAGCCAAATCAAACATGTATACATACATACACATACATGCCACATTCCATTGATCAAACTTTGTGGTAAAGATCTATCCATAACCATACGTTTTGAAGAGATTCTTGTTGACTTGTATCTTATGTTCTGTATACACATCACAACGCTTTCATCTAAATCAATTTTCATGATGGAGGTTGAATAAAATGAGCAATCTTACAAATGTCAAAGCAAATATACACTGGTATAATTATTATGTACACGTGTCACTTTTTTCTTTTGATCATTGCACATCATCTTTCCTCATACCGGATCTGACCAACATTTACAGAAAGTCACACCATAAAAGACATGGACACAGACAAAGGCAATGTACAATCAGTCTGGTATTGCAAGTAAGCAATCTTTTGTCAGGGCATGGCAGATTTATGTTACATAAGTTAAATAAGAATCAGCACAACTGAGTTTCTCCAAAATGACAAACGGCTTTGTCGTCTTCTCTGGAGAGTAGCCTCACAGCAGTCTAGTACAGTTCAAGTAGCTCTTTATTTGTGGATCCATGGTGCTGGGATTGTGATGGAATGAATTTAGGGGAAGGTTGTGGCTGTGTTGCAGAGCTGCAAGGAACAACATAAAGGTATGACCACTGAAACAACGGCAGGAAAGGTGAAACTGTAAAACCACAAAAATTAACAAAGAAACCATTGTGTTAAGGTGCCATGGATCTGAATAGCCGGACACAAAATGAACAAAATCCGTCGATGAAGACAAGTGACAACACCTATATATCAGACTCGGGAATGCAGACACAGAGAAGGCTCATGTATGTGCACACATAGAAGTTCATAAATATACATACACATGTACATAAACACACACATACAGAGTGCTGAAATAAAAAATACATTATCATAATACTTGAAAGAGATAATTGATTTATATAGAAGCAAAGTAAAACAAAACAAAACAAAAAGAAAACTTGTGGCCATACTCAAACTAGAACATTGTCAAAATTGATGAGCATGAGAAGAAACTTTCTGTGATATAATTTCTTCCAATAGAATTATACATGACTTACAAGAATGTTCTAAAACCAGTGTATGACCCTTTGACTCCCACACCCTGTCCATCAAATGCAAAAAATTAACCCTTTGACTTCCTCTCCCTATCCACCAGCTTCCTGTAGGAAGCTGTTGGATAGGGTGAGGAAGTCAAGGGTGAAGTTTTTGCTTTGCTGACATGGCAATGCGTGATGCTGGTTGACAAGTTGTGCGAGTCAAAAGAACAAACATGGCAGCACAAATGGTGTAACAATTGTAGGCCTACTATCAATCTTCAGTATTGTTACAAGACCTTCAGGTGGAAGTGTGTTTCCCTAAAATCGTAGCAATCAGATGTTGCTGATGTTCTCATCCAACAACTCTGTTCCTACAAACACTCTTTTTCCATTATCCATTTCTTTATTCCCTATGCAGTATGATATTTTTCTTTGTCCTGGAAGTGTTAGATATTTTCTCTATTCCTGGAAAAGACACTATTTCATTGTATTTCATTATGTTCAATGTTTCTCTGATTGTTTGTGCTATGAGTGCTAGTTTCTGAGACCAAAATGTGGCAAAGAAGAAAGCAAACACCGGTGAAACACCAACAGCACTGGGCATAAGAGTAAAAGAATATCTAAGCACCATCAGTTTAACAGATGTAGCAGAACATTGTAACATCACTGGATGCACGTACTCATGGCAAAACATTTGATTTAATTTATTTTTGATTGTAGAATATTGAAACAACATTTGTGCTATGTCAACAAGTGGTTGTGTAGACAATAGGCTTGTGTAATGATTGTTACTTGGGGCATTCAAACTGCTGTGAGAGGGAAAATTTATCATAATTACACTGACACTGCTGTGGGGAAGTAGAGTTTGTTCAAGAGGGATTCATCGCACTCAGACAATTCCACATGGCAGACTTCCTGAGCCTGCAGCAAAACAGAATCCCATATACTGACAACGCCTTGAGCTGGGGGTGGAGGGGTGGGATGGGGGAGGAGAGGGACCTATAAAACGCTAAGATGACAACAGCAGACTCACAGAAACATTAAGACGGGCAAACAACATGTCTGTGTATTCAATGCTGCAGGCAGGGATTAAACTCAGGATATCAGATCTTAAGTCCACAGCTCTATCCAAAAAATACCAACCAGCTCTCGAAAAAAAAAAAAAAAAAAAATCAGAACTACACCAATACTGTTGTTAAGAAAATATGTACGTTATAAATATACTGATGCTTTTGTTTAAGATCTTACAAGATAAAGTAAACGGGCTGCAAGACATAAAATGTTTCTTATTTCATCAAATCTGCAATTCTGTTCACTTTCCTAACACTGTAACAGACACATAAGATGATATATCAAGATAAAACATGCCAAAAACTAATCACAATTTTGTTTCACAGATAAACGCAGTAATACAATTAGAATTTCAAACTATAAAAACAGGTTAAGAACAAAATGTATTTCAAGTCAATGTCAAGTGAGATTTACAGGGAAAAAAGCACAACTTACAGAGTTTATTATTTTTGTGCATTTAGTTTACATGGTTTGTGTTTAGTTCTGAAAATCTTTTGTATTGAAATATGGTGTATACAAATTCTTTCCCCATTTCTTACACACACACACACACACACACACACACACAACACACTCATTATGCATGCCCTGAATGAAATGTGCATGCACACTGATACCGTGGCTTAATGGTTAAAATGCCTGCCTCCACTCTAGTATGTGAAAATAATGTAATGTGATGCAAGTAGGGCCTACTGAAACAGTAAAAATAATGCAGAGCTATGTAAATACACGAATAATTCAACTGATACAGTGTGATGTAAACACTGGAACAATGGTAATAATGCAATGTGTTGTAAACACTAAAACAGTGAAAACAATGTGATGTGATTGAAATGATGGAACAGACTTTTAACCAGGAACTGCACTCAGCAATGGGTCTTTATCAGCAGTCAGAGTGATGAAAACAATGCAGTACATTAACATGCCTTCACAACAAAAAGTTGTCTGGACAGCCAATAGACAATTGCATAGCTATAGGATGCTGCTGCTGCTGCATAGCAGATGGCTCAGAGATTTGCACTATCTCATTTTATGATATCAGATTGAGCCAGCCTTTTAAAACAACTGGAAATATATAGGAATGACGACATGCTGGTTGACCTATGGCTACAGTAACCAAACCAAGTAAAGAGTGTTACTTCTAGACAAGTCCACACAATGATGAACAACAGCCACAAAAAACATTAGCCATTGCTTCTGAGACGCCACACAGACACACACTGTCTGCTCAATAATGCCATCAACGTCTGTGCATGTCTAGGCCAGAAAACTAGACTGATGTCTTATCAACATGCTGCCTGCTCATCATGAAGCACTCCAGGAGCTAGCCACAAAACAGGTAGCAGTCAGCATGTGAAGTAGCCATACTAACAACAAGTTTAGGTCTTGTTCACACATGTCTTAGTTCTGCCTGGACCCCACCGATGGATGCATTAGAGTCTGAAAGCAACTTGGAGAATGTTTTGCAGATGATATTGTTCTGGAATAATGCCCATGACTTCAGTAAAGGATCTACAATGGTTTGGAGAGGCATCAACACACACCATCATCATCATCATCACCACCATCATGTGCCCTGCTGCATGGCATTGGCGATCATGGCCCTCCATACGAATCACACTCCATAGGCTGCCTCTTTAACACATTTGGGTGACCAATGTTGTGAAGAGGTTTTGCTGCTCTCCATCCAGTCCTCCAGCAAATATGATTTACAGCTATATCTAAAGATAACACTAACAGTCCTGGCCTCTTAGTTCCAGAGCAGTAATTACTTACTTTCAACAAGACGGGTTCAACAGACTAAGGTATGCACTGCACACAGCCTATATATACCCACAAAACGTGTGGGACAATTGGTATGCTGGGTTGAATAAGCATCACCTTCCTTTACAACTCTGGCTCCGCTGCTCTTTTGGAAGAGTATAATACAGTTCTCCAAGCCATCTTCTGCTCCATGCAAGAATAAGAAAAATACAACAACTAATAAATAAATACAAGGAAGAAAGCAAAATGCTGCCTTGTGGCTCAGTTCTATGGTAAGATGCTCTTTCTGACAAGACCAGACCCCCCCCCCCCTCCAACTCCTCCCTGAATAATGTTATGATTAATCAACAATACAGTGGAAACCAATCCCTCATATGATTTATAAAACAAATAAAAAACCAACAAACACCCCTACCCTTATGATCCCTCCCCCAAAAAAAACAGCAAACAAACCATAAATAAAAACCATATATACTTGAAAAGTTACACAGACTGATCTATTTATAATATTCCCTGTTTAAATACATAAAAAGTATATTACAGATTATTTTCTATAAAAAGAGTAAAAATGGCCTGTTTAATAGTATCATGTATACCAATATATAATAAGTAAGTTAGAAAAAAGCTTAAGTGATAAGTAAAGGAGACACACACATGGACATTTTCACTGTGATATGGTTTCACAACAGTTGATACATAATAATAAAAACAACATCAAAACAGTTTTTGCAGAAGACATAATCAATATGTCTGTGCTACCATTTCTGAGCATAATAGAATCAGGAAAAAACAGGACAAAGTAGCACCAATCCATTGCATGAGAGGTTTCCATTTCAAATTTCATTTTTTGTTATACAATCAAGATGGCAAAGAATGCTGCATGCCAATCAGAGCTTTTAGGTAGCCACAGAAAGAGATATGACAATACAGATTTAAAACACGAATTTCAATGGATCCACAATCTTGCTAGATTGCCGTTTCCATTCTGCTTGTGTCTGTTTAGCATGCATGCAGTCCCTAACTTGATACTGCAAGCCTGAGCCCACAGTGAGTGGCAAGCTGGACAGCAGAAGGTCCTCACTCAAGCAAGTGTTTTGGCGCTAAACTCCTTAGGCTCTGAGGGGGCTGGGCTGCTTCAGAACATGACCCAGGAAGGAAGGGACCAATGCCTAAGCGCATGTTATGAGGCCCTGTCTTTCTATGTCTATGGTAATCCCAAGTCCTCTATGGTGTTGATGACCTGTCATCCAAAACTTGAGGCTGTCTGTCTGTCTCATCAACATGATGTGAATGTTTCAGTATTGGGCACGGCAACGGCGTCATACTGGTTGCGTTGTTTTGACGTCATCGCAGTCTGTTTATCCACAGCAGTTTTGTGGACTTTGCCGGGAGGTCCTCTGTCCTGTGGGACGGTGTCCTGCTGCATGCGGCTGACGTCTGCGGAAGAAAAACTTGTGCTGCTTGTTCTGCCGCCACTACCGTGGGATGACCCCACTCCCCTTCCCTGTGTCCGCACCCCCCTTCTGCCTCCTCCTCCACCTCCTTCTGATCTGTTGAATTCATCCAGTTCTGAGCCCTCCACTGCACACTGTTCCACTTTGATGTCACATTTGGCACCACTGCTGTGTCGCTTCACCTGAGCTGTGGTGCTTCCATCACGACAGAAGATCTTGCTGATGACCCAGCAGCTGCTGCCATCTCTCCACAAGCACTTGCGCGTGCCGCAACTGCCACACTTTTGTTTGGAGATACCACACGTTCATCTTCATCTTCTTGACCCACCGGGGCCAAACGAGGAGACATGTTCTGGTTTTTGTCCGCCCTTCTCCCTCTACGTTTCCGTTTGCCACGGTTCTTGTCGTTATTTTCACTGCTAGTGGGGGAATCTGCAGCATTATGTCCATGTTTGGGGCAATTCTCATTCTGTTCTGATCGTGCACAGGGCCAGATGTAACAGGAAGTAGACTTTTTCTCTTCGTCGTCCGACAGCTCTGTACCACTGGAATAGAACAGCACAGTGTGAAGTCAGGACATGAAAATCTATGTAGGCCTACATGTATATACAACTGTCAATTATTTTAATTACCTAGTTTCTAAGTAATCAATTAATGATATGATCAATGACTTGCAAGTTTTGACAATACTGTTCATCATCAAAAACATACATGCACTTGACATACATACACACACATATATTATATATGTATAATTTAAATCATATCTACATAATGTAAATTATACATGTAATGAAGTACGTCCCTAAGAAAGGCCTAATACTGAATTACTGAACACAAAGCAGTTTACCTGTACTCTGTTCTCTTTTTTATATTCTCTAGTATGATTATATCTGCCTCTGTCTCTCTGTCTTTGTCTGTCTCTCTCTCTCTCTCTCTCTCTCTCTCTCTCATATATATATATATATATATATATATATATATATTATTTATATATATGTGTGTGTGTGTATACAAACTTGTTTAAACATTTAAACACGCGAAAACACACATACACACACACACGCACACCACCGCTGCCACAACCACAACATCACAAACATCCACCCAATCTCCCAACTCTAAGACTTCACCAAAACCAATCCCCCCTACCCCCATACACCACTCTACAAAAAAATGCCCAGTCCACCCGGCCTGACACGACCGGTAGTTCTAAAACTCCGGAAACTACCATTACCGGAGCGCCGAAGGATCAATGATGCAGACAGCCCCACAGAGAAGAAAGAGGTGGGAACAGCACGAAATATGAGTTCCAGAGATATAAACCAAGAGATAGGAAACCAGAGCGGAGAGGAAAGTATCTTTTTACCTGTTTAAGACAGATGTCTGAATGATGCAGTCTCTGCTCTACGGTACTTTGATAGTCTTTTAGAACCTTGAAAGCTTTCTTTGTGTCATTGTTGTCGAGGTTTCTTTTCCTCAGTGTCTTCGCATTGTTGTTCAATTCAGCCTTCCTTTGAGTCTTTCATTTCTTGACCAATCATCTTGTTTCATAGTACTGTGTTTCTCCCTCCACCCCCACCCCACCCCCTGTGAGAGAGAGAGAGTGTGTGTGTGTGTGTGTGTGTCTCTCTCTCTCTCTTTCTCTGTCTGTCTGTCTCTCTCTCTCTCTCTCTCTCTTTCTGCTTTAAGCTCCTAGGGTCACATATTTCCAAGATATTACTTGTGATCAGTGGCTTGGAATTCCATTGGCTTATCCTTAAAACCTCTCTCTACAGCACAGGGAGCCTGTAATATGAACACAGATGTGCAATGAGCGATTTTGTTGTCTACTACTGTTTCATAGCTCTACTTTGCCTGTGCGTGCTGGGTGCACGTGCAAATCATTAAAAGCCCCACCACACGGCTTCATTGTAGACATGGATAGTGGGACAGGCAACTGCCTCTGTTGTACGCTGCACTGTCACGGCTTCACTGTGCCTAACTGTGCTCCACTACCAGTCATGGGGCACGTGAGCACACAGATCTAAATAATGTTGTTGTACTACTCAGTCAGCTTCAGTTCAAATTTGAGGCAAATTTAGGAAAACAACAATAACAACAACAGCAACACACAAACGCACACACACGCACGCATGCGCGTGCACGTAGACACAGACACACACATGCAACCACCACCCCCCCCACCACACACACACACACACATTCACCCAAAGAACAAATTGTAGAGCAAGCATTTTACAGATTATTTAGAACGCATAAATTTACGGGAAAAAAACAAAAAAAACCAAAAAAACAACAACCCTCAATTAATAGAAAAAGAAAACGAAAGATTCTTAATTCATTCCCAATGCGGAGACGTCATCTGGTGAAACTGAAACTGAAACTGAAACTAAAACTCAACTCACCACACACAGAACCTCTAAAGACTCATCCAAACCTTCTGGCCCAATATAAATTTCCAAACAACAACCACATGCACAAAACAATTATCAGAGTTAATGCACTAGCATCATGAAAAGACGATGGAAATGGATTGGACACATCATTTGCACAGAGCAGCATAACATCACCCTGACTGCCCTGTCCTTCACAGGACACCAGATGGACACATCATTTGCACAGAGCAGCATAACATCACCCTGACTGCCTTGTCCTTCACAAGACACCAGAAGGAAACATTAGAGAGGAAGACCCATAAATATCTGGCGACGAACATTACCAAAGACCCTAAGGCCCTAAAACATACTTGAGGTATTGTACTATACAGACACTGGTCCAGAACAGACGATAGTGGATAAGCTTCATTGCTGCCCTTCATGGCAATAACATAATAGTAAGTAAGCAGAAAAGTCAAAAGTCCCCAACGAGACAATCTGGATGTGGATCTGGATAATTACGCTGCAGGAGCCTTTTCAGGCTATCGTCGCAGCGGGTGGTAGGAGCGCATGGCTTGATTTGAATAAGTAGTCCTCATTTATTTCATGTTATTTTTTGACTATAATAACTTAATTTTTCTTAGTTATTTATTTATGAGTGAAAATAACTAATTTAAGTGGTGTTTCAACTACAGTTTCTCTTGAGTTTTTAGAACATGACGTTTAGTTTCTTTGCTGTGTCCGACTGGGTGGGGTGGGTGTAGGGGGGGGCGGAATTACTGCCCCAACGGACACCCCGAGTTCAGCTCAAAGATGTCCTGTTGCGGCGCTGCATCTCCCTAGTCGGGTGGGGGGGAGGGGGTGGGCTGGAGGGTGGGCTGGAGAGGGGGGGGGCTGATTTATTTATGGGAGGCAGCTGAGGCCGCTCAATCACACACAACGCTGCCTCAGACTGATTCGCCGGTCTCTGTTTTTATATCTCTAAGAGGATCAGAGGAAAAGGACAAGGGAGGGAGTGGGGGAAGGGCACAGCTTGACTAACTGGGGGAGGGGGAAGGGGGGCACTATGCATGTCGATCACACGGGGAGATCAAACAAGAAGGCAGAAGGACAGGAGTGAAAGAATGCAGGCAAGGTCAGGTCAAGACCGGTGTGAAACAATCCGGTGAACAAAGAAACTTGCTAACTCACACCCACCCGCATAGATAAGAAGGAAAAAAGGGTGGGGGTGGAGGATGGGAGAAGAAGAAGTAGAAGACGAGAAGGAGGAAAAGAAAGAAGAATGCAATTGAATAAACTGACGATTATCACGATGATGATGATGATGATGATGATGATGATGATGATGATGATGATGATCGTTAAGTGTAAAGAAGAAGCAACTTGAAGGAGAAGAATCTTATCCGCATTCAGAAATAAAGTATCCAACAGAAACCATCTATTTATTCCATTTTCTCTGATACTGCAAGTATGACACAAACACTGTCAGACCCATTCTGCTTGGTATTGTGTTCAACACAATAAACAGCAAACATCAGGCTTTTCACCATTCAGTTTACTTTTTCTATTTCATTAAACCAAAATTGGATTGGACCACGTGAATGTAAACTAACACGACTGCTTCTTCTACCAAAACATATAAACCCAATCTTTCAATATCTACCACCTACCGGGAGAGAGAGAGAGAGAACTCAGAACTCAGAATTTTTTTAATGTACATCGGCCTAGGCCACAATACAATAGTCGGTGGGGGGGGGGGGGGGGGGATAGGGTTTTTGTGAATTACACCAATATTGCAATGCGTATAGATTGCATCGTCGAACATTGACACTTTCCGCGCTTTCCTCAGTTGATACTTCGTTGGTGTAACAGTCAACAGATCTTTCTTTTGCTGACCTGATCTAACATTAATGAAGTAATACACTAAACAGTACTTGACTATCATCAAGCTTCATCGTGCATTAAGGCATCAAACAAGTCATAAAGATATTTATATACATATACATATACGTTCCATTCCTCCATCTACTGGTCAAGCAATTAGTCTCTGTATGGAGAGAGAGAGAGAGAGAGTGAGAGAGAGAGAGAGAGAGAGAGAGATGAGAGAGAGAGAGAGAGAGAAACAAGAACAAGAAGAAAGACGAAGTTATACCCAGACAGAAGAAATCGTTGATTTTTGTTCATGGAAAAATAAAATGAGGGTGTGAAAAGGGGACTGCGAGGTGAAGGTGCTGACAGAAGGCCAAAGGGAAGACAGAGACAGGGGAACAACAGTGTCCACTGGGGTCACGGACAGACCACGGGTCATTCCATTCATCATACAGGACGCCGAAGGGGTAGTCAGGAGGGCAGACGACTGGCGAAATCTCCCACCTCGGGTGGTGACTTCTGAAAGTTTGGCCATCCGTTCTTTTGTCAAGTTAATCGTTTGATTCCTTCACCCCTGACCCACCATTTTCAAAAAAATTAACCCTTTCATTCCCTAACCCTGTCAAGTTAATCGTTTGATTCCTTCACCCCGCCCCCGAACCACCAGTTTCAAAAACTTAACTCTTTCGTTCCCTGACTCTGTCCAACAGTTTCTAGAGTTGACTTCCCAGAAGTCTCACCATCGTGACCTTTAGCTATATTAAACTTTTGACTCCCTCCCCCATAGTTACCAACCGCTAAAAAAGTAATCCTGTCCACCAGCTTTTAATGTTGATTTTTGAAAAGTTTGGCCATCCTGAAATCTAGCCAAATTAACCACTCAACTCTCTCACTCTATCCATCACCACCACCACAAAAACAACAACAACAAAAGCAAAAAACTACCCCCCCACAACAACAACAACAACAACAACAACACAACACAAACCAACAACAACAACAGCAAAAACACCAAAACTGGTGATTAGGATGAGTGAGTGAAAAGGGTTATGTATTTGTTTGGAGAATAATACAAAGGGTTAAGTTTTTGTTTATGTATTTTTTGGAGAGTAATACAAAGGGTTAAGTTTTTTTTGACACCACGGCCAATAACGCTGGTGGATAGGACGAAGGAGAGAAAAGATTCCTCTTTTCTGTCACTCTCTTTGTTTCTGCCTTGTTGCCTTGCTTTCTGTCATTTCTACTTATTTTCTGCCTTAAAGGTCCATTCTCCTGTATTTTTTCGATAAATTTACGTACTTTTTCTTCGGATCGATAATTGGGTACACGTATTAAGTGCATTTTTGGCTCTAAGGAGGTGA
>CM060311.1:7027946-7030446 GCA_030674185.1 Monoplex corrugatus | reverse complement strand
CAGGACATTTTGTCCCGTTGACTTTCTTAATCCAGGACATTTTGTCCCGTTGACTTTCTTAATCCAGGACATTTTGTCCCGTTGACTTTCTTAATCCAGGACATTTTGTCCCGTTGACTTTCTTAATCCAGGACATTTTGTCCCGTTGACTTTCTTAATCCAGGACATTTTGTCCCGTTGATTTTCTTAATCCAGGACATTTTGTCCTGTTGATTTTCTTAATCCAGGACATTTTGTCCTGTTGATTTTCTTAATCCAGGACATTTTGTCCCGTTGATTTTCTTAATCCAGGACATTTTGTCCTGTTGATTTTCTTAATCCAGGGCATTTTGTCCTGTTGATTTTCTTAATCCAGGACATTTTGTCCTGTTGATTTTCTTAATCCAGGACATTTTGTCCTGTTGATTTTCTTAATCCAGGACATTTTGTCCTGTTGATTTTCTTAATCCAGGACATTTTGTCCCGTTGATTTTCTTAATAAAGACATTAAGTCCTGTTGATTTAATTAATCCAGGACATTTTGTCCTGTTGATTTTCTTAATCCAGGGCATTTTGTCCTGTTGATTTTCTTAATCCAGGACATTTTGTCCTGTTGATTTTCTTAATCCAGAACATTTTGTCCCGTTGATTTTCTTAATAAAGACATTAAGTCCTGTTGATTTTCTTAATCCAGGACATTTTGTCCTGTTGATTTTCTTAATCCAGGACATTTTGTCTTGTTGATTTTCTTAATCCAGGACATTTTGTCCTGTTGATTTTCTTAATCCAGGACATTTTGTCTTGTTGATTTTCTTAATCCAGGACATTTTGTCCCGTTGATTTTCTTAATAAAGACATTAAGTCCTGTTGATTTAATTAATCCAGGACATTTTGTCTTGTTGATTTTCTTAATCCAGGACATTTTGTCCCGTTGATTTTCTTAATAAAGACATTAAGTCCTGTTGATTTTCTTAATCCAGGACATTTTGTCCTGTTGATTTTCTTAATCCAGGACATTTTGTCCCGTTGATTTTCTTAATAAAGACATTAAGTCCTGTTGATTTTCTTAATCCAGGACATTTTGTCCCGTTGATTTTCTTAATAAAGACATTAAGTCCTGTTGATTTTCTTAATCCAGGACATTTTGTCCTGTTGATTTTCTTAATCCAGGACATTAATTCCTGTTGATTTTCGGTCTGTCTGTCTGTCTGTCTCTCTTAATCTTTCTTTCTTTCTGTCTGTCTGTCTGTTTTTCTTTCTTTTTCTTTTCTTTTCTTTCTTTCTTTCCTTCTGTCTTTCTTTCTGTCTTTTATTCTTCCTTCCTTTATTTCTGTCTGTTTTTTTTTCTTTTTCTTTTCTGTCTTTCTGTCTGTCTGTCATTCTTTCTTTCTTTCTGTCTTTCTGTCTGTCATTCTTTCTTTCTTTCTGTCTGTCTGTCTTTCTGTCTGTCTGTCTGTCATTCTTTCTTTCTTTCTGTCTCATTTTCTTTCTTTCTTTCTGTCTGTCTGTCTGTCTTTCTTCCTTTCTGTCTATCTTTCTTTCTTTTTCTTTCGGTCTGTCTGTCTTTCTTTCTTCCTTTCTGTCTGTCTGTCTGTCTGTCTGTTTTTCTTCCTTCCATCCTTTCTTTCTTTTCTTTCTTTCTTTCATTCTTTATTTCTATCTGTCTGTCTTTCTTCCTTCCTCTCTGTCTGTCTGTCTGTCTTTCTTTCTGTCAGTGTGTCTTTCTTTATTCTTTCCTTTTTGTCTCTCTTTCTTTCTTTCTTTCTGTTTTTTTCTTTCTTTATTTCGTTCTGCCTGTCTGTCTTTTTCTCTTGCTGCCTTCCTTTCTATCTGTCTGTCTGTCTGTCTTTTTTTTCTTTTTTGTCCTGCGCCGTAGGCAAAGAGGCAGGGCTGGGGTGGAAAGAGGGAAGATAGTGGAGGGCAACAGGTGATGAAGGCATGCCTTCCTGATGACCTCGGGTGAGACAGGTGTGTTATACATACATGTACATAGCTCACAGCTCCTATCTGTCACGATTATGTCCAATGGCTTTTACATGGCATGTAAGTGGCCAAGTGCAGTTATTCTTGTCATCCTGTTGAGAGAACTGCGACACTCACTTATCCATGTCCAAGATAAATTTAGCAGATCTATATAAAGATGCAACATCGAAATCGAACGACAAAACAACAACAACAACAACAACATCATCATCAACCCCCAACCAATCAACAACAAACACACACATACACACACACGAACAAACGCACACTCACATACACACACATACACACACTCACAAACGCACACTCACATACACACATACACACACACACACGCACGCACACACACACACTGACATCCCACCTTCTCCACTCCCTCCATGCACGCGCGCACGCACACACACACACACGCACAAACACACACACAACATACACAAACACAACACAACATCACAAATACCGCACAAACACACACACATACACACACACAGACACACACAACACACACAGACACAAACAACACACACACACAACACAC
>CM060311.1:7020446-7022946 GCA_030674185.1 Monoplex corrugatus | reverse complement strand
ACATACACAAACACACAGACACAGACACACACACATGCACACACAAACACACACACAACACACAAACATACACACACAGAGACATACATACACACACAGACATACACATACACACGCACACATACATACACAGACAGACAGACACACACACACACACACACACACACACACACACACACACACACACACACACACACACACACACAACTGTTTGCAGTGTGTTTTGCAACATCTTGTTTACCCTCTTCCTGTCATAAATTAATTTTCCCAATTTATTGAAACACACAGAGGAGGGAAAGTGGAGAGAGAGAGAGAGAGAGAGAGAGAGAGAGAGAGAGAGAGAGAGAGACAGACAGAGAGACAGAGAGAGAGAAAGAGAGAGACAGAGACAGAGAGAGAAAGAGACAGAGAGACAGAGAGAGACAGAGAGAAAGAAAGAGACAGAGAGAGAGAGAGAGGATAGAAAAGAAGACATAAAAATAAGGAAAGGTTTTTTTTTGTGATAATAACGATTAAAGGAAGAACAGGAATACATATGATTTATCATCTTAGGCCATAAGAAATAATAGGGAAGCAGGGAGTGTTCTGAGCTTACTGTTTTTGCACTTTGTATCTGCTTCTATGCTAGCTGAATGGGTAGCGCAAACTGTGTTAGATTTAAAACAAGAGTGACTGCCTGCGCCCAAGCAAACACAAACCAGAAGAACAAGAAAATCAATGTAAGCGCATCTCCAACAAGACAACACAAAACAAAACAAGCGCAAATTTTCGGCCAACTAGCCTTTGTCAAGCGCGAACGCACGGTCACAGACCGTGCGTGCGCGCTTGACAAAGGCTAGTTGGCCGAAAATTTGCGCTTGTTTTGTTTTGTGTTGTCTTGTTGGAGATGCGCTTACATTGATTTTCTTGTTCTTCTGGTTTGTGTTAGATTTGAGAAGTTCTATACAACATGGGAGATAATTCTCAAGAGTTATGTCCTTTGATTAGGCCATAAGGTCAATTAGCGATCAAACATAAAGGTCAGGGTGGCATCACAACATGGGAACCATATCATGGTAGTACATACATGTATGCAAACGGCGATGTTCTCCCGCTCACTGAAACATCGGAGAAGTCTCGATGCCTTTTTGCACTGCGTTTTGTTACCACTTTATCTTTGTTATCTTTTTGTGTGTGCTTGCAAAAGGCCACTTGGCCGAAAGTTTGTGCCTGTCCTGTTTTCTTATTTAAGTATGCGTTCTGATTCTGTTTTGTTGTGTTTCGCTGTTATGTCGAAGTATACAACCTTAGGTTCATCAACAGAGAAAGCAAGAGGAGAAAAATGCAGCATCAGCAGCAGCAGCAACAACAACAACAAAAACAACAGAAAAGACCAGACGTGTTGTGTTTCTGGTTGCAAAAGATAAGGTCACAGTTTATCACCATATACTTATATGAACACAAACAGATATGCACTCTCATCATCATCAAGTGCCCTGCCGCATGACGTTGGCGATCATGGCCCTCCATACGAATCTATCCTTTGTCGCTGCAAGGACATCTCACACCCTTTCTGTCTCCATCCATTCAGTCCAAAATTTTCTCCCTGGATCTACCTGGTGCTCTTTTCCCTCCTGCTATCCTGTTGTGACTAGGTACTCTAATTTCTCTTGCCTCATAAAATGTCCTGTAGATGTTGCTTGTCTTTTCTTCCTAATCTTCTTCGTTTAAGTTCTTGTGTCTGCCTCTTTCAAGACTGTCTTGTTTGTTTTGTTTGTTGTCTATGGAACTCTTAATACACACACACACACGCACACACACACCACACACACACACACACACACACACACACACACACACACACACACACACACACACACACACACACACACAATCTCTCTCTCTCTCTCTTCTCTAATATTCCAATTTTCTATCATATTTTGATTATTTATGCTATTCTAGATCATTAATATTAATATAGATTCTCGAAAACTATAAGTATGTACTTATATTATTGGAGACCCTGTATTGGCGAGGGGATGCAATAGCTCATTAATGTATTTAGGCCACAATCTGTCTGTCTGTCTATGTGTCTGTCTAGTGTCTGTCTGTCTATCTGTCTGTCTATGTGTCTGTCTGTCTATCTCGTTGTATGTGTTACGGCTCATCCGTTTTTGTTTTTTTATGCTTATAGTGTAATGTAGAAAAGGATTAGCGATAAAACAAGTCCAGTGGACCTAATGCCAATATCTTTGAAGAATAAAGTGTTTTGAAGTTTTAAAAAAATGGAAGTCCTCTCTCTCTCTCTCTGTCTCTCTCTCTCTCTAACTCTCTCTCCCTCTCTCTTTCTCTAACTCTCTCTCTCCCTCTCTCTCTCTAACTCTCTCTCTCCCTCTCTCTCTCTCTAACTCTCTCTCTAACTCGCTCTCTCCCTCTCTCTCCCTCTCTCTCTCTCTAACTCGCTCTCTCCCTCTCTCTCCATCTCTCTCTCTAACCCTCTCTCTCCCCTCTCTCTCTAACT
>CM060311.1:7012946-7015446 GCA_030674185.1 Monoplex corrugatus | reverse complement strand
TTTTCATCCTCTCCTCTTTGTTTTTCAAACATTACAGATTGAGACACACATCTCCTCGGGGGGAAGAGTGGCGGAATGGTTCAGACGCTCGCCTGCCAATAACTAAACTCAAGGTTCCAGAGTTCATTAACCGTTCAGGCCTTGACTTTCCTCTTCACGAGATCCAAAACAAGTGCGACTGCCCGCGCCCAAGCAAACAGGAACCCAGAAAAACAAGTAAACCAAAGTGAACGCGTATTAAACACAACAAGACAAGACAAGCGCAAATTTTCGGCCAACAAACAACGGATAATAAGAAGAGGACTAAACACTCATCTCACTTCCCCTTTGACATCATAGTTGCCTCCCCTCTCCCCACTTCTTACGACTGCTCATGAACACATGGGCATTTCATTTGGTCCTCTTTTTATCCACTGGACGAGGCGGCAGGGAAGTTTACTTGTTCTTCTGGTTCCTGCTTTCCTCCTCAGTTTAGCAGGAAAATTGAACTGAACGTCTAGTCCTTCGGTAGGGGACGAAAAACGAGTCGGACTCGTGTGCCTTCTGGTCTGCGCACGCTAAAGATCCCACGTCATGTGAAAATCGTGAAGAGCAAGGTTTTCGCCTGGCTGCTTTGGTATAAAACATTGGAGAGATAGGTTGATTTCCCATGCCCCTCCCCTTGAAGGTCAATTAGCCTTTTTGCCTTTCCAATGTCTTAGTCAAAACAAACAAACAATTGGGTGGCGCCGCACTGTGGGGACGCGTTCTCAAAGGAAAAAGCAACCCGAGTTTCACGTGGTAAACCCACTGTGACAAAAGAAATAAATATGAAAAATATGAACATGAAATATAAAACATGAACATGAAATATGAAATATGAACATGAAATATAAAACATGAACATGAAATATGAACATGAAATATAAAATATGAACATGAAATATGAAATATGAACATGAAATATAAAACATGAACATGAAATATGAAATATGAAATATGAACATGAAATATAAAACATGAACATGAAATATGAAACATGAAATATGAACATGAAATATAAAATATAAACATGAAATATGAAATATGAACATGAAATATGAACATGAAATATGAAATATGAAATATGAACATGAAATATGAAATATGAACATGAAATATGAACATGAAATATGAAATATGAAATATGAACATGAAATATGAAATATGAACATGAAATATAAAACATGAACATGAAATATAAAATATGAATATGAATATAAAATATGAATACAAAACATGAACATGAAATATAAAATTGAACATGAAATATGAAATATGAACATGAAATATAAAATATGAACATGAAATATGAACATGAAATATGAAATATGAATATAAAATATGAACATGAATATGAAACAATACACTAGGTTGGACCACAAGACTTTGCCGCCGAATAACGCCAAAGTACAGGCCTATACATCTATAACACCTATGTACAGGTCTATACATCTATAACACCTATGTACAGGTCTATACATCTATAACACCTATGTACAGGTCTATACATCTATAATACCTATGTACAGACCTGTACATATATAACACCTATGTACATGCCTATACATCTATAATGCCTATGTACAGGCCTATACATCTATAACACCTATGTACAGGCCTATACATCTATAAACCCTATGTACAGGTCTATACATCTATAACACCTATGTACAGGTCTATACATCTATAACACCTATGTACAGGTCTATACATCTATAACACCTATGTACAGGTCTATACATCTATAACACCTATGTACAGGTCTATACATCTATAACACCTATGTACAGGTCTATACATCTATAATGCCTATGTACAGGTCTATACATCTATAACACCTATGTACAGGTCTATACATCTATAACACCTATGTACAGGCCTATACATCTATAACGTCTATGTACAGGTCTATACATCTATAACACCTATGTACAGGTCTATACATCTATAACACCTATGTACAGACCTATACATCTATAACACCTATGTACAGGCCTATACATCTATAACGTCTATGTACAGGTCTATACATCTATAACACCTATGTACAGGCCTATACATCTATAATGCCTATGTACAGGTCTATACATCTATAACACCTATGTACAGGCCTATACATCTATAACACCTATGTACAGGTCTATACATCTATAACTCTATGTACAGTACCTATACATCTATAACACCTATGTACAGTATACATCTATAACACCTATGTACAGACCTATACATCTATAACACCTATGTACAGTATACATCTATAACACCTATGTACAGGCCTATACATCTATAACACCTATGTACAGGCCTATACATCTATAACCCTATGTACAGGTCCTATACATCTATAACGACCTATGTACAGGTCTATACATCATATAACACCTATGTACAGGTCTATACATCTATAACACCTATGGTACAGGCCTATACATCTATAACACCTATGTACAGGTCTATACATCTATAACACCTATGT
>CM060311.1:7005446-7007946 GCA_030674185.1 Monoplex corrugatus | reverse complement strand
TGGATAGATCTTTACCAAGTTTGATAAAAAGATACCGACCGTTGAAGAGTCGTGAATTATGCACTAACTTGGAAGTTGTGGCACCAACGTCAAGGTCACTCACATATGTCTTAAAAATAAACACCTAAAATCAGCACATGGTACAGAAGGTATATACACGAACAGCACTTTTTCAGGAACTTCAAGTTCAAGTTCATATCGCTTATAGCCCAACCGACCACTAGAGCCACATCAGGGCTAACATCACGTCAAAAACGACAATCAGGTTAACCCTTTGACTCTCGCACCCTTTCCACCAATTGCAAAACTTTGACCCTTTGACTCCCTCACCCTATCCACTAGCTTCATGTAAGAAGTTGATGGACAGAGTGAAGGAATCGAAGGGTTAAAGCGTTTGCTTTGCTAGCATGGTTGGCAACGCAGGATGTTGGTGGACAGGGTGCGGGAATCAAAGGGTTAAGATATAAAAGACATCAGTTAAAAACCATGTTCACCGTTAACCTTACAAGTCTAAAATAAAATCAAAAATAAAATCATACTTGGACGTAAAATCCTATCAGGTGAAATCTATTGATCTCTTGTAAAAAAAAACTTGCAAATTGTATCAGGAGGGACGTCTTTTACGGGAACTTGTGACAGTATCACTGTGGTGACCATCGTTCTCCTCATTTCACGATAAAGGAGATATTATTTTCATTATGTCGATAGGAGGCGGAGGCTGCGTCGTATTGACTGGGGGTTTTCTGTGATGTGAGACAAATGTATACTTAGTGGTCACTTGTGTTTTCAGTCAGTCCATTTTTAATTTATTTATTTGTTCATTTATTTCTTGATGTTAGCCCTGATGTGGCTCTATTTCAGTCCATTTCTTATTTATTGTTTCTATTTATTTATTTGTTCATTTATTTCTTGATGTTAGCCCTGATGTGGCTCTATTTCAGTCCATTTCTTATTTATTGTTTCTATTTATTTATTTGTTCATTTATTTCTTGATGTTAGCCCTGATGTGGCTCTATTTCAGTCCATTTCTTATTTATTGTTTCTATTTTTTATTTGTTCATTTATTTCTTGATGTTAGCCCTGATGTGGCTCTATTTCAGTCCATTTCTTATTTATTTTTCTATTTATTTATTTGTTCATTTATTTCTTGATCTATAGTTCTATTCGTTTCATTTCATTCATTTTTGAAGATGAGATCAACAGATACAAACGTCACTACAATGTAGCCAAGATGTCTGTTTATTTTATTTCATTAATTTTATATATTTATTCATTTTTTGACGATGAGATACATACATACACACGTCATCACAGTGTAGCCAAGATGTCTGTTTATTTTATTTCATTAATTTTATATATTTATTCATTTTTTTGACGATGAGATACATACATACACACGTCATTACAGTGTAGCCAAGATGTCTGTTTATTTTATTTCATTAATTTTATATATTTATTCATTTTTTTGACGATGAGATGTATACATACACACGTCATCACAGTGTAGCCAAGATGTCTGTTTATTTTATTTCATTAATTTTATATAATTATTCTTTTTTTTTTACGATGAGATACATACACACGTCATTACAGTGTAGCCAAGATTATTCCAATAACAGACTGGCACAAGTATAAGTAACAAAATCAACAGGCTACGCTACGTAGGACCCCAGGACCTGACCAGCTCATGGATTTATGTGCAGGCTTAAGGCTTGTGCCGTGATCATTTTGGATCTTCTCCATCACATGGCACCTGTGACGTCAGTGAATGCGAATTCATTCTGAGCGCGGAGACGTCATTTTGAGACACTGAAACTGAAAGTGAAACTGAAAATGAAGCTAACTTCACGTCAAGTTTTTTTTCATCTGAAATTTTTTTTAGCAATCAGTGGCCTTGACATACGAGATCTGGATTTTTTTTTTTAAGAAGCAAACGCTTCAGATCCGTTTTTCTCTACTGTTTCTGACTGAACAATATTGATCTTATGCAAAGTCATCACATATACATAAGCAAATAAAGCCGTCATAACCAAAATGATCAAGCCATATGAATAAAGTTTTTTTTATAAAAATTGTGTCATTTACGATACCATTTGCGTAAGAGCAACATCATTGTTAAAGAAAGAAATGAACATAACTGGTTTGACCATTTTCGTACAGTACCTTGAGCTAGATTCGCCAATCACATCAAAGTTTGGATGACCTTGACTTGATCTCAATGTCACAATCAGAAGAGTATTGAAATACGTATTTTAGACTAGATTGTTGAAATATATATATTTTGGGTTACATCTCTCATATCTTTCAATTGACAGTAACTATGTTTTTTTATCATATCAAATAAGAACGTCTTATTGCATATTAGTATTATGTTTTCTGTATCTTTGTAAACGCGGAGAGAGAGATGTGGGAGAGGGAGAGAGAGAGAGAAGAGAGAGAGAGAGAGAGAGAGAGAGAGAGAGAGGTGAGAGAAGAGGATAGGAGGGAGAGGGGGAGAGAG
>CM060311.1:6995446-6997946 GCA_030674185.1 Monoplex corrugatus | reverse complement strand
CCCATGTTGTATAGAACTTCTCAAATCCAACACAGTTTTCGCTACCCATTCAGCTAGCATAGAAGCAGATCTATACAAAGCACAAAAACCGTAACCTCAGAACACTCAGATGATTACGACCTTGCGCTTAATCCAGTTCACTTCCTCACCCTGCCCACCAGCTTCTTGTAAGGAGTACACGGGATGGTGTAATGAACGGTGTCTGGCCAACAACTGACCCCACATAAGAATTGCACGAACCACCAGAAAACCCCAGCTATGTGGTGTAATGAACGGTGTCTGGCCAACAACTGACCCCACATAAGAACTGCACGAGCCACCAGAAAACCCCAACTGTGTGGTGAATGCCAGTGAACAAGACAAAACAACACAAAACAAGACAAAACAACACAAAAAAGAAAAGTAGGCTACATGGCGCCAGCACACTACCAACAACAACACCAAGAACAACACCACCAACACCACCAACAACACCATCAACAACAACAACACCACCACCACCAACAACAACAACACCACCACCAACAACAACAACACCACCAACACCACCAACAACACCATCAACAACAACAACAACACCAACACCAACAACAACACCACCAACAACAACAACACCACCAACAACACACCACCAACAACAACAACAATACTAACAACAACAACACCACCAACAACAACAACACCAACAACAACACACCACCAACAACAACAACAACACCAACAACAACAACAACACCACCAACAACAACACCACCAACAACAACAACACCACCACCAACACCAACACCAACAACAACACCAGAGCGGCACAAGACAAAAGGCACACAACAACAGACCCTCGCCCCAGTTCCCCTTACCTTGGCACACAGCAGCTGGCAGAGTGAGGGTGAAGGTGAGGAGGGTGGCCACCCAAACATAGCCCCACCAGCTGATGGGATCCGCGTCATTCCAGCCAGCACCCTTCATCATGCTCTACCCGCCCATCTCCTGCTGCCTCCTTTCTCCTCTTCTTCCGAAAAAAAAAAAAATTGTTAAGCAAAATGACGATCTATAACTGAAGAACGTTACGAAAGCTTTCAGAAGTTGATATACGGATTTCTCTCGATTCAAGGAGCTCTTTGGATCTTTGAAACTTGTTCTACTCTCCAAAACCGCTGAGCGAAAAGAGTTAATAATATCTTTCTCTAAACTTCCCAGATTTTGCAGAGTGTAGGCTAATATCTCCTTTTCCTATCACACTTAGGCCATAGGCCTACTCACACTTCTTTCACAATTACGTAGAAGCCAAATGATCAATACTCTCTTCCTGCATCCGGTTGAAATCCTACGCTGTAATTATTGATTCTCTCCAAGAGCGTGAACATTCGCAGTTTTAAGTATTAGTATCCTCAAACCTCAATGTTAACATCTTCCAGGATGCCAGGTGCGAATGTCCCGTTGTTGTGGGAAATGGACGTTGGAAACAAGGATAGATCGTATAACTACTGACACAACTTGGCTGTGTTCACACAGGAAAATAGTCCAAAAGTGACTTCAAACCATTCTCGATGGAAAACGACAAAGAAAGATTGAAAACACTTCAACCTCGTTAGGCTAACTCCCGTAAACCTCACGACTTCAATGTCTCCAGAAATCTCAGGCTTTTTCCCCCCCCATTCAGTAGAAAGTTCTACCTTCTTATCAGATTTGAATGCGCACAGTTCCAATGTTGTTAAGTTAAACGCCACGAGCTCGCATCTGTCAATCCATGCCTAAGCCGGCCTTCTCTTATCAAGTCATACACACAGAAAGCGAAGAACGACTCCGACTCGGCTCAAGCTGAAGAAGGCCTGCTCTAAAACGACACTCCGACTAAACACGGAAGGTTGATTTTACTGACGTTCCATCATCACATGAATAGAACAGGCAGTACACACACACACACACACACTATACACACACAGGGTAAGGGAAAAAACTGATCCTCCACACAACCCCTCGTCACAGAAGCTTGCAATGTTTACACATTCAGTCCGCACGCACATGAGAGAGGAGCGCGCGAAATATGACGCGCAATACGCAGTCGACAAGCTACTACTGCTGTCAGCTGGCCGAGATATGCCTGCCAGCCCCTTCAGGGGGGAAAGGGAGGGTAGAGAGAGAGAGAGAGAGAGAGAGAGAGGGAGGGGGAGGGGAGGGCAGAAGCGAGGCTGGGTGGGGGGGAGGGAGGGTAGAAAGGCAAGGGTGGGGGCGAGGGTGAAAGGGAAGGGAAGTGGTAGTGTCGGAGGATTCGTGGGGGGAAAGGGGGGAAGGTGGATGGATGGAAGCAGTGATGCAATGAACTGTTCGGGTCGGCTGACGAACTCTCTCTCTCTCTATCTCTCTCTCTGTGCTCTCTCTGTCCCTGACTCTCTCTCTCTCTCTTTCTCTCTCTCTCTCTTTCTCTCTCTCTGACTCTATCTCTGTCTCTCACTCTCTCAGCCTCTCCGCCTTCCCAATCAGATACCCCATACTGCATTGT
>CM060311.1:6990446-6992946 GCA_030674185.1 Monoplex corrugatus | reverse complement strand
AAATGTGCAGGATCGAGTTATCTCTCTCTAGCTTTTCTCTCTTCCAAACCTTCCTTTTTTATTTTGTTGGGGGGTGGGGTGGGGGAGAAGGGAAGGGTGGGGGTGGGGTGTCTCTTTCTTTCTGTTCTCTCTCTCCACTCCCAACCATCTCTTCGCCATCGCTTACCTCCCTTTCTTCTCCCTCCTCCACCTCCTCCTCTCTCTTCCCTCCCTTCTCACAGTTTGTGATTCCGGCCTCACATCTGTCGCTTGCACCACGACCCAGGGCCTCTCGTCTTTTGTATGGTTGCCATTTGGCGTCAAAACACTTGGAGTCGGAATAAAACATAATTATTTCCGTGGAATTACAGTGGAATTCGATTGTTCTTGTCAAGTTGGTTCGAATGATTATACGTGAGCGCGCGCGCACATACACACACATACACAAATGCACGCATACACGCACGAGGCATGCATACGCGCATGCACAGACATACGCATGCAAACACGCAAATACAAACACACAAACACACGCACTCACATTTACACACAAGGCTTACCAAGACACAAGCACATTCACACTTACACTCACACGCGCGTACATGCACACGTGCGCGCGCTGCCGCACACACAGACACACACAGACACACACACACACACACACACACACACACACTCACACACGCACACACACACACACACTCACATACACACACACACACACACACTCTCTCTCTCTCTCACTCTGTCTCTCTCTCCCCAAACAAAAAAGAAAAAAAAAGGAAAAGAAAGAAAGAAACATATTAACAAGATTTTTTTCAGCTGGATCTTTACCAAATACTTTCTGTTGAAGAGTCGCGAACAGAGGTCATGACGCCAAAGTCAAGGTCTCACGGACCTAAGGAAAAAGCCAAATGGCGTGTGAACACCATCTCAAACTATTACTATCGTTATCATTATTTATTATAATTATTATCATTATCTTCATTAATAATGATAATAATAATAATAACAACAACAACAACAACAACAACAACAATAACAACAACAACAACAAGAAGAAGAAAATTGATGATGATGATGATGATGATGATGATGATGATGATGATGATAAAAGATCATGACATCATCATCATCATAGTTATTATTATTATTATTACTAATATTATCATTGTTATTATTATTGTTGCTGTTATTGTTGTTGTTATTATTATGATAATAATAATGATAATGATAATAATAATAATAATAATTATTGTTGATTAAAATAATGATGATGATGGTGATGATGTGATGATGGTGATGATGATGATGACGATAATGATGGTGATGATCATTGTTATGATTATTATTATTATTATTATTATTATTATTATTATTAGTAGTAGTAGTAGTAGTAGTAGTAGTAGTAGTAGTAGTAGTAGTAGTAGTAGTAGTAGTAGTAGTAGTAGTAGTAGTATTGTTGTTATTAACATCATCATCATCATCAAAAAGGCGGAAATGACCACCACTTCGCGTGTGGCGTCGGGAATCGACTGATGATTGTCCGGTGGGAGAGGCATTGTTATTCCAGCTTCCATCCAGCACACTTTGATGTTTCTTGATAAGTTATTATGATCAAAATATGGATTTTTTGGGGGGGAGAGGGGTTCAATAATTTTTGCATAAAAAGGGAAATTGTTAAAATGGCTTGACCATTTTGTCTTTCTTCAGAATTTTTGAGTCTGGGGGAAAACTCTAAGCTCACCAGGGCTGGAATTACTGTCGATCTGGATCTTGTTGATTCAAAGGATTCGTTTTCGGATCAGATTGAAGGATTTTGGAACTTATAAGCAGCTTGTTTATATGATGAACTGGGTTAGAACTGTAAGGGGCATATCAGGCTTTGTCCATGTCACGACACACATCTTTGGATCGTTAAAAAGACACGTTATGGTTTGGCCTTTTTTTTTAGGGGTGGGTGGGTGGGTGTGATGGTGGTGGGGTGATGGTGGGGGGTGATGGTGGGGGGTGATGGTGGTGGGGGTGATGGTGGGGGTGGTGGTCTCTTATCGGCCTAGCGATGCATGCATTTGGGCGTTAAAAAACAAACAATCAAACAAACAAACAAACAAACAAAAAACAACAAAATCAAACAAACAAACAAACAAACAAAAAACAGCAATCGACTTGATCAAATTGAATGCTGCAGTACTAGCAGCCTTGTATGTTTTGTTTCTGTTGGAGTTATTTCAAGAGGGATTCACCGCTCTCAGACAACTCCATAAGCGCTCCACCCAAATCTGCCAGCAATTATCTAACAGATTTCCTGAGCCTGCACAAAACCCAACGCGCTGGCAAGGTCTTGAAACGGGGGAAAGGGGAGAAGGGACTTGTGAAACACTAAGCTGACATCACGAGAATGATGGAAACATTAAGATGGGCAGCCAACAGGCCAGTGGACCTATCAAACAGTAAGCTGACACCACCAGAATGATGGAAACATTAAGATGGGCAGCCAACAGGCCAGTGGACCTATCAA
>CM060311.1:6975446-6985446 GCA_030674185.1 Monoplex corrugatus | reverse complement strand
AACCATCTCTATCTCTCGTTGCCCCCCAGCATCTTCCCCACCCTCCTCATCCCCAGCCACTCTGCAAGTCCGTCCAGCATTCTCTCCCTGGGTCTACCTGGTGCTCTCTTTCCCTCCAGCTTTCCCGTTGTGACCAGGTGCTCCAAATCCCCCTTCCTCATAAAATGGCCTATAAATGTTGCTTGTCTTTTCCTAATCTTCCTTATGAGTGATCTACTTGTATCTGCCTCCATCAAGACTGTCTCGTTTGTTTTTTGTTGCTGTCCATGGAACTCTCAACATTCTTCTGAGAAACCACAACTCGGCTGCCTCGATCCTGCTCTGGCTTTGTTTGCTGACTGTCCACGCCTCGCATCCGTACAACAGTATTGGTTCTATATAACATTCAAGGACTCTCTTTCTGATGTTAATTGATAGGCATTTGTTGGTAAGAATGCTTGTCATCTTCTTGAATGCTGATTTGGCTTGGCCGATTCTGCCAGCTACTTCCGATGTGCATCTGCTGTCCGATGAAATGACCGTTCCCAGGTATTTGAACTTATTAACCTGTGTCAAGGTTTACACGCATAAGTTGAAAACATACACCAAGTACAATTGCAAGATCGTACCGGAGGCGTAGGGCGTATGCGCACTTTGGCCTATTGGGCTTGTGCCACCATCATTTTGGATTTTATCTATCACACGGCATCTGTGGCGTTAGCGCATATGGAATTCGAACCCACCGCGGAGACGGCCATCTTGAGAAACTGAAAGTGAATCTGAAACTATACTTCAGTATGTTTGGTTGTATATATGCTTGCGCGCGCACATTCTAGTGTTTGTCCACACCTCTGTTTATAAATATGTATGTATGAGTACTAGCGCAGTGAGTCCTTACCTGTGTGTGGGAGAATAGCGCTATATAAATGTAATCTATTATTATTATTATTATTATTAACTGAGCTGACATCATAATGATTAAGCCTTAAGATGGTCAGCGAACAGATTAGAAATAACCATCAATAAGGAAAACATCATGACGTGAATATAAACGGGGAGATACGGAGACAGGGAAAAGGCAAGGTCATTAACTCGTGTTAGTAATTAAAAAAGGTAGCAGAGAGTTCTTTACCTTACCTTGTCAGTTGGATTTATATATTTAGATACACATTTATCTATTTATTTTACCTATGTTAAAAATATATTGTACTCACCGAAGGACTTGACATAATAATGAAAATAAACGTAAACATATAGTGTCATAGCCTCAGGTGAGAACAAGTGGGATTGTCTCCCTTGCTATAGCACGATCAGACAGACAGACAGACAGACAGACAGACAGACAGACAGACAGACAGACAGACAAAATGACAAGCAGACAAAACTGCAGACCTTTTACCTGACAGGGCAAACTGGTTTAAAACACGAAACAAAACAGAAACTCTCGAGGAAGACAACGCTAAATAGATAAACGAATGAATGAATGAATGAGATGAATGAATGAATGAATGAATGAATAACTAATTAACAAACTAACCAGACTAATAAAAGAATAAATAAATAAATAGATAGATAGATACATGCATACATACATACATACATACATGCATGTAACATACATTACATACATACATACATACATACATACATACATCATATACATACATACATACATACATGCATGCACATACATACATAATCATACATATCATCATACATACATACAATCATACATACATCACATCATACATCATACATCATACATACATCATACATACATACAATACATCATACATATCATACATAGCATACATACATACATACATACATCATACATATACATGCATACATACTACATACATCATACATACATACATACATACATACATACATACATACATCATACATATACATACATACATACATACATACATACATACATACATACATACATACATACATACATACATACATAACATACATACATACATACATACATACATACATACATACATACTACATACACACATACATACATACATACATACATACATACATACATACATACATACATACATACAGCATACATACATACATACACACATACATACACACATACATACATACATAATACACACATACATACATACATACATACATACATACACACATACATACATACATACATACATACATACATACACACATACATACATACTACATATACATATACATACACACTAATCAGTTTGGTCAGTCATTGTCATCAATGATAACAGATAATCTGAAAAGACCATGTGTTAGGAAATTATGTGTTTATTGATTTTATTTATTTATTTATTAGTTTGTTCATTGTTTATTTATTTATTCAGTTTTATTTATTTATTTATCGTCATCATGATCAGGTGCCCTGCCGCATGGCGTTGGAGATCATGGACTTCCATCTGTCTCTATCTCTCGTTGCCCCTAGCATCTCTCCCACCCTCCTCATCCCTAGCCACTCTGCAAGTCCGTCCAGTATTCTCTCCCTGGATCTACCTGGTGCTCTCTTTCCCTCCAGCTTTCCCGTTGTGACCAGGTGCTCCAAATCCCCCTTCCTCATAAAATGGCATTCATTTATATACATATATATATATTTTATTTATCTATTTAGTTACTTACTTTTGTATTTTTACTAATTTTCATTATTTATGTATTTTTTTATTTATTTGTTTGTAAATTATTCATATATTTAATTTTGTTTGTTTATTTGTTTACCTATTTATTCATTTATTCATCAACATATCAACAATTTGCTTTATTTATTTGTCGTTTGTGTTTGTTCTTGTTTGTCTGTAACAGTGATGACAGATTTTCCATGGAATGCAAGAGGTTCCAGGTTCGACAGTGTTCCTTTCCATCCCCCTCCCCCATCCCCACCATCAGACCTTAACTGATGATTTAATTAAGTGCTAGTCTTTTGGATGAGACGATAAAACGATTTATACATTGTGCACCACGCACTGATTATGTGTGCGTAAAATATCCCATGGCAACATAAGAGTTGTCCTTGGCAGAAGTATATGGAAAAAGTCCGTATCGTCGATAAACAGAAATAGTTATATCCATACCAGCAAAAACGCAGTGGACAAAGAAACAAAGTTTCGCCGTACTGAGGTGACACACCTTCCCAGGAAAGAAGCGAAGCAATTTTCATACTTTGGCAAAAGATAGAGATAGCGAGAGAGAGAGAGAGGGGGGGGGGGTGGCAGGAAGGGAAAGGGAAAGGGAGAGAGAGATAGAGGGAGAGAGAGGGGGAGAGAGAGTGAGGGAGTGAGAGAGAGAGGGGGAAAGCAGAGAGAGTGAGAGAGAGAGAGAGAAAGGGAGAGAGAGAGAGAGGGTGAGAGAGAGTGAGGGAGTGAGAGAGAGAGGGGGAAAGCAGGGAGAGTGAGAGAGAGAGAGAAAGGGAGAGAGAGAGGGGGAGAGAGAGAGTGAGGGAGTGAGAGAGAGAGGGGGGAAAGCAGGGAGAGTGAGAGAGAGAGAGAGAGAGAAAGGGAGAGAGAGAGGGGGAGAGAGAGTGAGGGAGTGAGAGAGAGAGGGGGGGGAAAGCAGGGAGAGTGAGAGAGAGAGAGAGAAGGGAGAGAAAGAGAGAAGAAGAAGAAGAACAACAACAACAACAACAACAGCAAGAACAAGAAGAACAACAACAAAAACAAGAACAAGAACAAGAACAAAAAGAACAAGGAGAACAAGAAGGACAGAGAGAAGAATAAATGCATAAATACATGAATCACAATGATGTGTAGAATAAAAACAAAAGACAATCCACAAAAACAAACAAACAAAAAACCCAGATGTAATTACAATGCCATTCAAACCTGAAACAAAACAACACAAAACAAAACAAAACAAAACAAAACAAAACAAAAACAATAACAAATTAAACACACACACACGAAACACGGAATAGCGGCAGTACACACTGTAACAGAAACATGACTTACAACAACACCACCAACAACAACAACAACAGTAATACTACAACTAATAAAAATGATGATGATGATGACGACGACGACAACAACAATACTAAAACTAATAACAATACTAATGATACTAACAACAACAACAATACCAACAACAACAACAATAATAATAATTGGAAACACGGGGAACAACTTATTTTTTACAACTTTTGCCGCTCTTGTCGTACCATAACTATGTTCACGGCTAATGGAATGGCGGCGCGCGCGCGGTGCTGAGGCAGGCAGCCAATCATTCGGCATTTCCCTTTGCAGCTGGCTCGCGCACCGCACGCACCGCAGCGCACCGATAACAAAGGAGAAGAAGAACGTGCACAAGGATGCTTCCAATCTGCAGCACTCTTGTATTGTTCTACTTGTTTCCCCCCCCCCCCCCCCCCCTGGAGGCCTCTCTCGTCCCATCTCTTTCTGTCTCTCTGTCTGTCTCTGTGTGATCTCTCTGTCCCTGTCTGTCTTCTGTTTCTGTCTGTCTGTCTTTCTCGCTCCACTCTTTGTCTCCCTCTTCTTCTCTCTTTTTTTGTTGTTGTCTTTCTCTGTCTGTCTGTCTCTGTCTTTCTGTCTGTCTCTGTCTGTCTCTGTCTCTGTCTCTCTGTCTGTCTCTGTCTGTCTGTCTCTCTCTCTCTTGTGTGTGTGTGTTTGTGTGTTCGTTATTTCTTTTAATTAAAGTTTTTTTTTACATATGTGCTTTCAGACAAGTGTGTGTGTGTGTGTGTGTGTGTGAGAGAGAGAGAGAGAGAGAGATAGAGAGAGAGACAGACAGACAAAGAGAGACAGAGGCACAGACAGACAGACAGACAGAGGCACAGACAGACAGAGACAGAGGCACAGACAGACAGAGAGAGAAAGAGAGAGAGAGAAGAGAAGAGAGAGACAGAGACAGAGAGAGAGAGAGAGAGAAAGAGAGAGAGAGACAGAGAGAGAGAGAGAGTGTGTGTGTGTCTGTGTTGCTTATCATGGCTATTTTCTTGATTGTGATTATTGCGATTTCTTTTTAATAATTATTGCTACTATTACTTCTGTTATTGTTATTAATGTTATTTTATCATTGATTCAATGCTGTTTTTCATTTTCATAATTACTACAATTTCTTTTCAATAATTATTGTTACTATTACCACCACAACGACAATCATTATTGTTAGGTTATCATTTTTTTTCATGGATATTTTCATTTTTGTGGTCGTTACGATTTCTTTTCAATAATTATTGCTACTGTTACCTCTGCTATTGCTATTATTGTTATGCTATCATTGATGTTTTTGTGAGTGTGGTTAGGGGTTAATAAGTTCAAATACCTGGGAACGGTCATTTCATCAGACGGCAGATGCACATCGGAAATAGCAGAATCGGCCAAGCCAAAACAACATTCAAGAAGATGACAAGCATTCTTACCAACAAATGCCTATCAATTAACATCAGAAAGAGAGTCCTTGAATGTTATATAGAACCAATACTGTTGTACGGATGTGAGGCGTGGACAATCAGCAAGCAAAGCCAGAGCAAGATTGAGGCAGCCGAGATGTGGTTTCTCAGAAGAATGTTGAGAGTACCATGGACAGCAAAGAAAACAAACGAGACAGTCTTGATGGAGGCAGATACAAGTAGATCACTCATAAGGAAGATTAGGAAAAGACAGGCAACATTTATAGACCATTTTATGAGGAAGGGGGATTTGGAGCATCTGGTCACAACGGGAAAGCTGGAGGGAAAGAGAGCACCAGATAGACCCAGGGAGAGAATGCTGGACGGACTTGCAGAGTGGCTGGGGACGAAGAGGGTGGGGGAAATGCTGGGGGCAACGAGAGATAGAGACGGGTGGAAGTCCATGGTCGCCAACACCATGGGGCAGGGCACCTGATGATGATGATGATGGTTAGGGGTTGACAGGTATGTGCTTGACGTGTGTCTGTCTTTGTCTTTGATGCTTTTGTAAAGCGCTTGACTGACTGGCATACGGAACACTTTTTAATATGATAGTTCTCTATGACTTATTTGACACTACCATGTGATATGGTTCATCTGTTCACAAAAACTGGGTGGCGGTGCACTGCGGCGAATTTCAATGGTAAACCCTCTGTGACAAAAGAAATGAATATGAAATATGAAATATAAATATGTTTTGTTTGTTTATGTGTTTGTTTGTTTGTTTCTTTCTTTCTGTCTTTCTTTCTGTCTTTCTTTCTCTCTTTCTTTCTGTCTTTCTTTCTTTCTTTCTGTCTTTCTTTCTTTCTGTCTTTCTTTCTTTCTCTCTGTCTTTCTTTCTCTCTTTCTTTCTGTCTTTCTTTCTTTCTTTCTGTCTTTCTTTCTTTCTGTCTTTCTTTCTTTCTCTCTGTCTTTCTTTCTCTCTTTCTTTCTGTCTTTCTTTCTTTCTGTCTTTCTTTCCTTCTTTCTGTCTTTTTTCTTTCATTCTTTCTTTCTGTCTTTCTGTCCTTCTTTCTGTCTTTCTGTCTTTCATCTTTCTTTCTTTCCTTTCTTCTTTCTTTCTTTCTCTCTTTCTGTCTTTCTGTCTTCTTCTTTCTTTCTCTCTCTCTTTCTTTCTGTCTGTCTGTCTTTCTTTCTTTCCTTCTTTCTGTCTGTCTTTCTTTCTTTCTCTCTTTCTTTCTTTCTTTCTGTCTTTCTGTCTTTCTGTCTTTCTTTCTTTCTTTCTGTCTTTCTTTCTTTCTTTCTTTCTTTCTGTCTTTCTGTCTTTCTGTCTGTCTTTCTTTCTTTCCTTCTTTCTTTCTCTCTTTCTTTCTTTCTGTCTGTCTTTCTTTCTTTCTTTCTGTCTTTTCTTTCTTTCTTTCTTTCTGTCTGTCTTTCTGTCTTTCTTTCTGTCTGTCTTTCTTTCTTTCTGTCTGTCTGTCTGTCTTTCTTTCTTTCTTTCTTTCTCTTTTCTTTTCTTTCTTTCTTTCTTTCTTTCTGTCTTTCTTTCTTTCTTTCTGTCTTTCTCTCTTTCTTTCTCTTTTTTTTAATTTATATAGAATTGACAAGTCTGCCTCCCCCATTATTTGTTTTTAATGCTTTCGTTACTGTCTTCTTTTTCTTTGTTTCTTTGTTTGTCATGTGCGTGTTTTTCGTCCCCCCCCCCACCCCCAATTTTTTTAAACAACTCATTTTTGTTTTATATATCCATTTTTGATTACTGTTTTTTGTTTGTTTTTGTTTTTGTTTTTTTCATTTTTCGTGATTTTAACACTTTAATATCATGTGTGTAGATTAGCAAGGAGTAGCTGTAGGGCATGTCCATTGGGACCTATACTACTATTCTTGAGCAATGTAGCATTTTGAAGTTTGAAAAAAAAATTGAAATTTTTCCTTTTGATGTTATAGTTCCTGCTAATAGCTATTGATATAGAATTGAAAGCGTACAAAGTGGCGTGTGTCTAGCAGACTGTGGCCTCGCATTAACCCCCGCCCTCCCCCCTGTTCCCCCCCCCCCCCCGCCTCCCTCCTTCAAGAAGGCAAAAGGAATGAAAAGCTACTACAGTAAAGGCAGCCCCGCTATTTTGTAAAGATCTGTTCTGTGTTCACTTTCAATTTATCAAGATGACATCTCTGTCATCATCATCAGGTGCCTTGCCACATGACGTTGGTGATTATGGACTTCCATATGTCTCTATCACTTGTTGCCTCAAGCATCTCTTCCACCCTCCTTGTCCCCAGCCACTCTGCAAGTCCGTCTAGTATCTTCTCCCTGGGTCTACCTGGTGCTCTCTTTCCCTCCAGCTTTCCCGTTGTGACCAGGTGCTCCAGTTCCCCTTTCCTCATAAAATAGCCTATAAATGTTGCCTGTCTTTTCCTAATCTTCCTTATGAATGATCTACTTGTGTCTGCCTCCATCAAGACTGTCTCGTTTGTTTTCTTTGCTATCAATGGAACTCTCAACATTCTTCTTAGAAACCACATCTCTGTCATCGCTCGGACTAAAATCAACATGCATTGATATCACATATGTCACGTGATAGTTAAGGTGTAAAATAATCATGGCATAAAGCTTACACCTTTATTCAGTTCCCTGCGGTGAAATATAAAAATCACAATACGGTGTTATTTCACGCAGGTCAGAATTATTATTGCTATTTTTATTTAAAGCGCAGTTGATTGCTTAGAGCTATATCAGAGCTATAACCGTTTCAAAACATTAACAAAACTTTAACAGGTAAAAAAAATATTTTAAAAAAAAAGGAAAAGAAAATTAAGTATACATATCAATGCTTCACGCACGTAATCTAAGGAGATGCCCTAGCGTTGACCAGTCCGTCCAATTTATCACACTCGGGATTTAAAAAAACAAATCATAATACAAACTTACATATAACTACAATAGACTTCAGCTTAATGACGACAAGACAGAAGCTATCCTCATTGGCACCCGTCAGAAACTTTCCCAGCTGCCTCCTCTTTCTCTCCCATTATGTAACACATCAGTCCCAATTTCTGATTCAGCTAAAAACCTTGGTGTCTGCATTGACTCTACCCTGTCCATGAACAACTTTGTTTCTCAAACTGCCAGATCTTGCTACTATCATCCCATCGTATAAGCCTGATCAGGAAGTATCTCTCTGTCGAAACAACTGCAAAACTCGTTCTCTCCTTCATAATGTCTCGCATTGACTATTGCAATTCACTCCTGTCCAGTCTTCCTGCCTCCACCATTCACATCCTACAGCGCATTCAAAACAATGCTGTACGCCTTGTACTCAAAAAGAAAAAAGCTGACCACATATCTCCTCTCCTGGCACAACTTCACTGGCTCCCTGTATCAAAGCGCATACAGTACAAACTAGACACCATGTGCTACAAAAGCCTCAATAACGCAGCCCCCGATTACCTGTCAAGCCTACTTGAGATCTATGTTCCCTCACGTACCCTCCGCTCTGCCTCCGATCCTCTGACTTTTCGCTTTCCACGCACTAAGCTCAATACCTATGGTCCACGAGCCTTCTCTGTTTCTGGTCCACTCTCCTGGAACAAACTTCCTCTCTCAGTCCGTCAGCAACCTACTTTTGCCTCCTTCAAGTCCGCTCTCAAAACTCACCTTTTCTCCTCTGCATAAAATCCTAACCTCACTCAACCCCCCTCTGCAGCCTGTCTCCGCTCGGAGGGGAATCACTTTGTTTTAATATATAATTGTATATGATGTGCTCTCTGTGGTTTTCCATTGGTTTTATTCTTGTTTTTATTGCTTTTATTCTTTTCTCCCCATTTGTGGCCATGCATGTGTGTGTGTGTGTGTGTGTGTGTGTGTGTGTGTGTGTGTGTGTGTGTGTGTGTGTGTGTGTGTGTGTGCGTGCGTGCGTGCGTGTGTGCGTGTGTGTCTTTTCGGCGCTTGGATTTGATTTTGTCGAGATTTGCGCTATATAAATATTGTAATTATTATGTATGCATGTGCGTACGTATGTATGTATGTATGTATGTATGTATACGCTTAGATTTATGTATGTATGTATGTATGCATGTATACGCTCAGCTTAGATTTATGTATGTAAGTATGTAAGCATGTATGTATGCATGTATACGCTCATATGTATGTAGGTATGTATGCATGTATACGCTCAGCGCTTAGATTTGATTTTGTCAAGATTTTGCGCTATATAAATAAAATATATTATTATTATTATTATAACTAAGAATACTAAAGCATATAAAAACGGGTCTAAATTACCTAAAATTGCTTCCGTATATCTCATTTCCCTAGAGCCAAAAATGCACCCAACACATGTATCCAATTATCAATCCTAAGAGAAAGTACGTAAGACTTTATAGAACACATACAGGTAAATGGACCAGCAAGGCAGAAAATGATAGGTAGAAATAACAGAAAGCAAAAGAACAAGGCAGAAACAAAGAGAGTGTCAGAAAAGAGGAAATTTCTAGCACAGAATTTCCAGAATGGGGGGGGGGGGGGGATACTTTTTATACTGAAAGAACCCCCCCCCCCACTCCACCCCCACCCTGGCATCCCCACGGGGGACAGTTCAGAACAACTCCTTACAAATTTCAAAAAAAATTCTACAACTG
>CM060311.1:6942946-6947946 GCA_030674185.1 Monoplex corrugatus | reverse complement strand
ATGAACTGGGAGCCAGACTAAAAGTCTTGTTACAATGAACGTCCACAAAACTGATGTTCAATATTTACAGTAAAATCAACTAAAATTCTGGGTACAATGAATGTAACAGCCTGCATTATAAATTTAAATCATGCAATTAAAAAAAAGAGACATACACATACATGATATCACAAAAAGTGCTAATCTGACAGTTATGCCTGTGCATGCTCACCGTTAAGCACAAACAGCAATGCATTCGCACAGAGACCACTGCTTAACAGTTTCATCCAAAAAGCGATGTGTGTGTGAAGGACGATTTGAAGCACTAGTAAGCAGAATAAGTATGACAAATGTGGAAACTAAACAGAGTCAAAAGGCGAAGTGAAATAATGAATGACTAGGGGATTAACCGATTAGGAGAAAAAAAAAGTTTCATTTCATCTCTTTGTCTGTCTATCTGTCTCTGTCTGTCTATCTCTCTTCTCTCTCTCTCTCTCTCTCACTCTCTCTCTGTCTCTCTCTGTCTTTGAGAATCCCTGAGCCTGCGCAAAATCCTACTCGCTGGCAAGGTCTTGTAAAAGGGGTGGTGGGGGAGAATGGACCTTTGAAACACTAAGATGACACCACCAGAATGATGGCAACGTCACGATGGGCAGCGAACAGGCCAGCGCTAATGTATTGCAGGCTGGGATTGAACTTGAGATATCAGATCTTGAGTCCATGGCTCTGACTGAGCTCTTTTGAAATGACCCAGCAGCGGTGCAGGGTCGTCTCCAGTGGGTAGCCTCAATGTGACAGGATACTGATGATAGCTCGTGCGATGTGTCTAGCGCTAGTATGACGACTGTGTGGACCTGGGTGTGTTGGTGTGCTGGCAAAGGGTAATGGTTTAGCGGCGTGCTGTGATGCTGCTGATGGGGTGACAAGAAAGTGGAACAACAGCAGATCCTGAAAGAAGATGTCTTCCATTTCGTTCTTAACAAGATGGTCAAGCCATTCTTACAATATCCCTTTTTGTACGAAAATTCGCACAACAAATAACAGGCACTGTTGTCGGGTGAGTCATCATCATCATCATCATCATCATCATCATCATCATCATCATCATCATCATCATCATCATCATCATCATCGACGACGACGACGTCGTCGTCGTCGTCGTCGTCGTCGTCGTCATCATCATCATCATGTGCCTTGCCACATGGCGTTGGCAGTCATGGTCCTCCATACGAATCTATCCCTTGTCGCTGCAAATTTATCTCCCACCCTCTCTGTCATCATCCACTTTCCAAAACAGTCTAATATTTTCTCCCTGAATCTACCTGGTGCTCTTTTTCCTTCCAGCTTTCTTGTTGTGACTAGGTGCTCTAATTTCTCTTGCCACCTAAAATGCCCTATAAACGTTTCTTGTCTTTTCCTAATTTTCTTCATTAATGTTCTTTTTGTGTCTGCCTCCCGGAAGACTGTCTCGTTTGTTTTCTTTGCTGTTGACCGAATTCTTTAATATTCTTTTTAGAAACCACATTTCAGCTTCTTCAATCTTGTTCTGACTTTGCATATTGACTGTCCACGCTTCCCAGGTGAGTAAGATGTCAAATTTCCGATCGGAGGGTCTGGTGTTCGATCCTGCATGGTTGTACACCCAAACGGTGGACATTTTCCCATTTCCCAGGTGAAAATGTGTGCAGAACTGTTACTGCCTAAAGCCTCCCTCGTGTGCTCGTGTGTATAATTCTCGCAGAAATTCACACATGCATGTTAAAGATCATTGTTTCATGGATTTATTGTTGACATATCTTGCATGTTAAAGATCCTTGTTTCATGGATTTATTGTTGACATATTTTTTTTACACATATCATTCTCCGCATGGTGACATTGGAGCTTTCTTTTTCCATGTATCATTATGTAAATCATGTTAGTAACCAGTGGCTTCTGGAAACATGCGTGTAAACATCCAGCATGCACGTCCGCTGAAGACAGTGTATGCACACTGTGCAGCAACTGACAGTCTGCACAGTGTGGGAAAAAATAACATGCATACACACATCTGAGAAAATTCGGAACACAAGAAAATAGTCCGCGTATAGGTGTTTGAGTGAGTGAGTGAGTGAGTGAGTGAGTAAGTGAGTGAGTGAGTGAGTGAGTGTGTATGCATGTATTTATGTATGTATGTATGTATGTATGTATGTATGTATGTATGTATGTATGTATGTGTGTATGTATGTATGTATGTATGCATGTATGTATGTATGAATGTATGTATGTATGAATGTATGTATGTGTGTATGTATGTATGTATGTATGTATGTATGTATGTATGTATGCTTGTATGTACGTATGTATGCTTGTATGTATATACGTATGAATGTATGTGTGTATATATGAATGTATGTATGTATGTAGTATGTGTGTATGAATGTATGTATGTGTGTATGTATGTATGTATGTATGTCTGTATGTGTGTGTATGTATATATGTATGTATGTATGAATGTATGTATATATGTATGTATGTATGAATGTATGTATGTATGTATGTGTGTATGTATGTATGTGTGTATGTATGTATGTATGTATGAATGTATGTATGTGTGTATATATGTATGTATGTATGTATGTATGTATGTGTGTATGTATGTATGTATGTATGTATGTTTGTATGTATGTGTGTGTGTGTGTGTGTGTGTGTGTGTGTGTGAGTAAGCGCGTGCATACATGCATAAATGCCTGCGAATATGTGGGCGTATTTGTCTGTGTATGTCTCCATGTTTGTGAGTGGGTGTATGTGCATGCATTGATATAGAACATCAATATGTTTTTCATCGTATGCGTACAATACTGTCGTTTTCTTTCGTTGTCGTATGTCATACCATGCTTATATCACACATCTACTGTTGACTCAAGTTTTTTGTTTGTTTGTTGGTTTCTTTACATTTTTTATGCATAGCGTTTAGGAGTTTGCTTTTTCCATGTTGCTCTATCTGGTTTTTCATTATTACTTTTATTATTATTATTATTATCACAGGCATAATCGTCATTATTATTATTATTGTGCTTGTTATTATTGGTGTTGTTATTATTATTGTCATCATCATTATTACTATTATTATCATCATCATCATGATAATGATGATTGCGGTGATGGTGGTGGTGGTGGTGATGATGATGATGATGATGATGACTATTATCGTGTATTATTGTTGTTGTTGTTATTGTTGTTGTTGGTGCTGGTGGTGGTTTTTCTGTTGTTGTTGTTAAATTATCATTATTATTATTATTATTATTATATCATCATCATCATCATCATCATCATTATCATCACCATCATCATCATCGTCGTATTCACTGATTTTGCAGTTATTACTATGACCTTAAATACCATCAAACGAAAAAAACAAAATCTTGATGTCAAGCAAGGACGATAGCAGACACTCACAAACAATGAAAACATAATATTAAAATATCTACAGAGATTCACAAGACATTTCTGTTCACACTGTGCCCTAAAGAAAAAGGGCTGATAGTAGACACTACATTCTGTTCCTGCAATATTTACCATAGCGACACGTCTCCCAGACTTTATAGCGTTTCGACTCTTCAACAATCTGTACATTTGGCTCAAATTTGCTATAGATCCGCTGAGACAGACAACCTGGCCAACACACTGTTGTCATACAGACAAGTTGTCCGTTAGCTCAGTGGTCACAGCGCTCTACTCAGAACACAGGGATTGTGGGTTCAGTCCTCGGGCAGGTCATAGACAGACACACAGACACACGCATGTATACAGTCACACAGATATAGACACAGAAACAGACACACAGATGTACAGGCATAGACACAGACACGGACACACAGACACACATACACACGCATGTATACAGTCACGCAGATATAGGCACAGAAACAGACATACAGATATGCAGGCATAGAAACAGACACTGACAGACAGACACACAGACAGACAGACACACAGACACACAGACACACAGACAGACAGACACACAGACAGACAGACACACAGACACACAGACACACAGACACACAGACACACGCATGTGCACAGTCACGCAGATATTGGCACAGAAACAGACACGGACAGACAGACACACAGACAGACACACAGACACACAGACACACGCATATACACAGTCACGCAGATATAGGCACAGAAACAGACATACAGATATGCAGGCATAGAAACAGACACTGACAGACAGACAGACAGACAGACAGACAGACAGACACACGCATATACACAGTCACGCAGATATAGGCACAGAAACAGACATACAGATATGCAGACATAGACACAGACACTGACAGACAGACAGACAGACACACAGACTCACAAACACGCACACACCCATACACACACACACACACACTCACACGCACACAGATACATATGTACTATCTATCTCTGTCTATGTTTGTGTCTGCGTCTCTCTGTCTGTCTGTCTGTTTCTGTCTGTGTCTATTTGTTTGTCTCTCTCTCTCTCTGTCTCTGTCTCGGTCTCGGTCTCTCTCTCTCTTTCTCTTCCTCTTTCTCTTTCTACCTTCTCTGTCTCTCTCTCTTCGTCTTTCTCTCTCTCTCCGTCTCTCTCACCCCACCACTACACCACACACATACAGGGTATTCAAGGTTCAGTGTCTAATAGATTCATTGACCCAAATCGGGGCATGGAAAATAACAACAAACGACAGGAATTCCCTAGGAGTCAGCATGTAACATTAAGCACAATTATGGAAATATGAATACACACGCACAGATATACTCACAGAGACACAGACACACAGACATACAGACATAAGCACACACAAAGATGCACACACAAACGCAGACACACACATAGAGGCACACACACACACACACACACACACACACACACACACACACACACACACACACACACACACACACACACACACACACACTAAAACTAACACTAACACACACACACACACACACACACACACACACACACACACACTAACACTAACACTAACACTAACACTAA
>CM060311.1:6930446-6932946 GCA_030674185.1 Monoplex corrugatus | reverse complement strand
AACCTTTACACACACATTTTATCCCTCACACACCCCCCCCCCCTTCCCACTGTTTATCCACGTCCCCAAAGCCATTATACATTCATCTAGAGTCCTAATTTCTTGCCCACGGGTGAAAAAAATGATGTAATGTCAGTTTGTTTTTTTCCCTTTTCGCTCGATTCAAGAATGAATTTCTCCATGTCCCCTAAAGTGTCAAAAAAGGTTTCTCCGCCATTCACAATACAAAAGTCCCTAAGAGTTTTCAAACACTGTTTGGCTTCTGCAGAGCTCACAGCCTTGAGCTGCTCTGCAGGTGCCTCGTCCTCTTCTTCAGGAGGCACAGAACTGGAACCAGCAGCTTTGACTTGGTCCACAATTTCCTGGTCCAAATGCCATCGATCGATAATCTATTTTTAGATCGCCGTCATGAATAGGCGCGGGCAAGCGAGGCATTGTGCGATAGTGACCACCGTCCGTGACCAGGCGAATGTGGCCAGGGGGCCGGCCACGTGTTTTCAGGCCCACGTGGGCTAGTTCGTTACTTCAGTCGTGAACAAAGAAAAATAAGACCTTGGTGGGCAAAAACATGAGTTCGTTACAGCCGTCAGTTCGTTAACGCTTGTTCGCTAAATGCGTGAAAATTTAATTGAAATAAAGAGACAAATAAGCGGGGCACAGAAATGCGTTCGTTATTCCCGTCAATTCGTTCCAAGCGTGTTCGTTATAAGTGTGCTCTACTGTATTTACATATGTACATTTATATATACATACATATATATAATTTATGTACATATATTTATTTACTTATTCATGTATTCATTTATTTATTTTGTGGTCCATTAGGTCAGTTGTTACAGCACCATTTTCTAAGGCATGGATTATGGGTTCAGTTCTCAGGTTGGCCACGTTTTTTATACAGGCGTGTTAACTCTGTTGATAGAGCTAGAGCCATAGGTTTGATAGCTGTAATCTTGGTTACCATAACCCTGATGACTGTAGCCTCGGTAACCATAGCCCCCATAACCATAGCCCCCATAACCATAGCCCCCATAACCATAGCCCCCATAACCATAGCCCCCATAACCATAGCCCCCATAACCATAGCCCCCATAACCATAGCCCCCATAACCATAGCCCCCATAACCATAGCCCCCATAACCATAGCCCCCATTGATTCCAGATCTATTATTCGAGTTCAGTCCCATCAACCAACATTTAAAACTTGGCCTGTTGGCTGTCCATCTGAATGTTTCCATCAATATAGTGGTGTCAGTTTAGTGTTTCATAGGTCCACTGGCCTGTTGGCTGTCCATCTGAATGTTTCCATCAATATAGTGGTGTCAGTTTAGTGTTTCATAGGTCCACTGGCCTGTTGGCTGTCCATCTGAATGTTTCCATCAATATAGTGGTGTCAGTTTAGTGTTTCATAGGTCCACTGGCCTGTTGGTTGTCCATCTGAATGTTTCCATCAATATAGTGGTGTCAGTTTAGTGTTTCATAGGTCCACTGGCCTGTTGGCTGTCCATCTGAATGTTTCCATCAATATAGTGGTGTCAGTTTAGTGTTTCATAGGTCCATGGCCTGTTGGCTGTCCATCTGAATGTTTCCATCAATATAGTGGTGTCAGTTTAGTGTTTCATAGGTCCACTGGCCTGTTGGCTGTCCATCTGAATGTTTCCATCAATATAGTGGTGTCAGTTTAGTGTTTCATAGGTCCACTGGCCTGTTGGCTGTCCATCTGAATGTTTCCATCAATATAGTGGTGTCAGTTTAGTGTTTCATAGGTCCACTGGCCTGTTGGCTGTCCATCTGAATGTTTCCATCAATATAGTGGTGTCAGTTTAGTGTTTCATAGGTCCACTGGCCTGTTGGCTGTCCATCTGAATGTTTCCATCAATATAGTGGTGTCAGTTTAGTGTTTCATAGGTCCACTGGCCTGTTGGCTGTCCATCTGAATGTTTCCATCAATATAGTGGTGTCAGTTTAGTGTTTCATAGGTCCACTGGCCTGTTGGCTGTCCATCTGAATGTTTCCATCAATATAGTGGTGTCAGTTTAGTGTTTCATAGGTCCACTGGCCTGTTGGCTGTCCATCTGAATGTTTCCATCAATATAGTGGTGTCAGTTTAGTGTTTCATAGGTCCACTGGCCTGTTGGCTGTCCATCTGAATGTTTCCATCAATATAGTGGTGTCAGTTTAGTGTTTCATAGGTCCACTGGCCTGTTGGCTGTCCATCTGAATGTTTCCATCAATATAGTGGTGTCAGTTTAGTGTTTCATAGGTCCACTGGCCTGTTGGCTGTCCATCTTAATGTTTCCATCAATATAGTGGTGTCAGTTTAGTGTTTCATAGGTCCACTGGCCTGTTGGCTACTCATCTTGATGTTTCCATCAATATAGTGGTGTCAGTTTAGTGTTTCATAGGTCCACTGGCCTGTTGGCTGTCCATCTTAATGTTTCCATCAATATAGTGGTGTCAGTTTAGTGTTTGATAGGTCCACTGGCCTGTTGGCTGCCCA
>CM060311.1:6907946-6925446 GCA_030674185.1 Monoplex corrugatus | reverse complement strand
GCTGCCGGCCCCTGGACCCCTTTCATTTTTTTTACTTTTTCTAAGTTGCATCCTTGTCTCTGTCATTTCTACCTATCATTTTCTGCCTTAATGGTCCATTCACCTGTATGTGTTCGTTTCAGTTTGTTTCAGTTTCTCAAGGTGACGTCTCCGCCCTCTGAACGAATTCCATATACACTTAAGTCGCAGGTGCCACGTGTATGGTGACTGTGGCACAAGCCTTAAGCCTGCACATAAACCTTTGAGCTGGCCAGGTCCTGAGGTCCTACCTAGACTATTCTACCTAGTCCACATTTTTAACTGGTATTTTATCGGCCTACCACTGGAATAATTTTGGTTACATGTAAATGACATGTGTATGTGTGTATCTTACCTTCAAAAAAGGAACATATATACAAAGTAAAGAAATAAATTGATAATTAAAGGTCTGAATCACAACACAACTAGCTGTTGGACACATGGAAGGAGGAGGACAAGTCGATATCCTTATAATGGACTTTGCTAAGGCATTTGATAAAGTCAACCATAGCCTTCTCCTTCATAAGCTCCATACATACGGTGTTCAAGGTCATACCAACAGGTGGATAGCGAGCTTCCTGCAGAACAGACGACAGGCAGTGGTTGTGAATGGGTCGTGCTCATCGTTTGTACCAGTCAGATCTGGTGTGCCACAGGGGTCAGTGCTGGGACCATTCTTATTCCTAGCCTACATCAACGACCTGCCCGACAATCTGACTACAAACAGTAGACTCTTTGCAGACGATACTGCAGTGTACAACAGGGTTAGCTCTGCCCAGGCCCAAGCTCAACTACAGCAAGATCTCCAACAGCTCGCTGTTTGGGAGAAGAGTTGGGACATGCAGTTTCACCCTGCACAGTGCAATACCCTCCCTGTCACACGAAAGCGACGGCCACTACAGTGTGAATACCATCTCCACGGCCACACCCTGGAAGTTGTAGAATCAGCCAAATATCTTGGAGTCATACTGCAGAACAAGATGGATTGGGACGATCATATCAACTCCATCTGGACCAAAGCCAACTAGGTCCTGGGATTTCTCAGACGCAACCTGAAAATCAGCTCCCCTGGCATAAAGGCTAAAGCCTATAAAACGTTTGTTAGGCCTCTGCTGGAATATTCGGCAACCATCTGGCCCCTATGTGAAACAGCACTGGGTGAAGATAGAAAACATCCAGAGTAGGGCAGCCTGCTTTGTGCTGAACCGTTACCAACGCATCGCCAGCGTTACCACATGCTGGACATTCTATTCTCCATCTGATGACGGACTGACTCAGCTCAATACATCGTTGGCATCTAGAACACTGAAGATCCTCCCCTCCTCTGTTCTGAGTCGGCCTGTGTATGTCTTTCAGGGCCTTGAGATCTCCTTGTTCTGTTCGTGCCGTGATATCCTTGGTCTTCCTCTTTCGCGTTTTCCATCGAGCAACAAAGTGGCAAAATGGTTAAGACGCTTGCCTGCCAGTAACTAAATTCTCGGCTCCAGGGTTCGTTTACCGTAAGAGGCGTCGTCTCTTCTCCTTAGTTTGACCAGAAAATCGAACTGGACGTCTAGCCCGTCGGAAGGGGACGAAAAACGATCTAACTCGTGTACCTTCTGGCCTGCGCACCCTAAAGAATCCACGGCAGTTGAAAGTCGTGAAGAGCAGGACATTCACCCGGCTGACCTGACAAAAAACTATCGTACTGGAGATAAAGGTTCATTTCTCAATTCCCTTCCCTTGAGACCCAATTAGTCTTCTTGCCTTTCTGGGGTCTTGGTGGGAAAAAAAAGTGACAGAGAAGACAGCTTGGGTCAAGGGTCATTTGTCGAACAGGCTTGGGTGTACTCTAACTTAGCATCGTGTGTGTGTGTGTGCGTGTGTACGTGCGTGCATGTGTGTGCGTGAAACAGAAGATGACGGCTTGGGTCAGGGGTCACACGCCCTACTCCTGTCCTGTTCCCCACCCCACCCGCCACCCCAGTTTGCGTGTGTTTGTGTCCTGGAGGTTTGGTCGTTGTTGGCGATTGCTTTGGTGAATGATGGGGGTGTGTGCCTTGGATTTAAATCTTGAATCAAGATTTGGCGCCTTACTGTTATCTTTTTTTTTTCATTACGTTCGTGAAGGGCAGTCTGGGTAATGTGATTCTGCTCTCTTCGAGTAGTTACTGGTTGGAGATGGTATAGGCCAGATGATTCTCTGATTCTTCAAAAGGTTTCTTGTGTGTAGGGTTGACAGCTTGATAGGTCGCTGTCATCCTCCATCATTCTGAGCCTTAAAGTGGGATGAAATAGACACGGCTCTGGTACAATTCCGCTGTGTATTTGTATTGTATTTGGGGGAACTGGTGAGATGACTTCCCAGTCATTCAAATCCTTCAACCTGTCCCATCATGCTGTGCTATCTGCCGTCACTCTGCACGAGGGGATTTCTTGTCTTTCACCGACCACCATGTCACCCAGTCTCCAGTCATCTCACCAGGCGGCTGATGCACTTTGGAGATGGCCAGCAGAGCTGGACAGGCTAAGAAAGCATTCAGCGTTCTTGACGACAGATCCCTGTCGATTGGCACCGGGTAGAGTTCTTCGGTGTTAGATAGAACTGATGTTATACAGTTTCGAAGCGTGGACAGTCAACACCCAAGCAACAAGATGAGGCGGCTGAAATGTAGTTCTAAAGCATGTTATGATTATATGGAGAGCAAAACAAACAAACAAACAGCTGAAGAGGGCAAACACGAAAGCAACATATGAATAGATTGGAGAGGGCAACATTTATAGGACATTTTATGAGGCAAGAGAAATTAGAGTACCTAGTCACAACATGAAAGGAAGAGGCAAAAAGAGTACAAAGTGAATCTAGGGAGAAAATACTGGATAGGCTTGTGAGTGGATGAAGAAAGAGGGTGGGAGGTGAACTTGCAGCGACAAAAGATAGATTCGTATGGAGGGCCATGATCGCCAACGCCATGCGGCAGGCACATGATGATTTGGGGGAATCTCCACACGTTGTTCAGCATTCTGAGACATGCTGGATGTGTGGTGTGTTGTTTATCTATCGTGTCTACTTCAGATGAAGACACTGCATGTCTCCTTAAACTTCATCTTTGGCAGGAGTCCTGCTTTACACTTCTGCAAATATACGTACACAACAAATAGCATTGATGAGTGTCTGTACAGACCTTGCACATATTCAAAAGCATAACGGACAAAACATTCTTTTACATGAAATTTTTTCATTCATGAATGCAAATATGAAATCAACGTTCGAGGAAACCACCATCATCGCCATCTACCAAACACAATCACCACCACCACCATCCACCACCACCACCATCACCCCACCACCAACCAACCACCCACCTCCATCACCAACTACCACCACCCCACCACCACCAACCACTAACTAACACCACCACTCGCAAGACAGTAGGAATACATTTGATACCTTCTTATTGACAGATGACTGAGGAAACTTCGTGAACAACGTCTAAGCTGGACACCATTCCAGACATCCCCAGAACGGACGGTACTGATGAGTTCCAGGACTTTTCTGCTTTACAGCAAAGGACGAAAACTGACGTCTGCCTTTGTCAATGGCTGACAAACCACACAGCCACACCTCTAAAGGCCCTGCATGTATTCGACGAAGGTAACTGAACAGAACGTGTGTGGTGTGTTGTGTGTGTGTGTGTGTGTGTGTTGTGTGTGTGTGGTGGTGTGTGTGGTTGTGTGTGGTGTTGTGTGTGTGTATGTGGGGTTGTGCGGCGCACACCGCGAGTGTGTGCGCGCGGTGTGTGTGTATGTATGTGTGTTTGTTGTACATGTATGTGCGTGCGGCGTATTGTGGTGTGGGTGTGTGTGTGTGTGTGCGTGTGCTGTTCTTAAGGTGCGCTTGCGTAGTGTTGTTATGTATGTATGGGGCGACAAATTACCAAACGCCCAGGTCCTAGCATGCGCTGGTCTCCCCACCATGCAAAATTGTTCAGACAACGCAGGCTGCTCTGGCTTGGCCATGTGCGGCGGAAGGATGGCTGTATCCCAAAGGATAACCTTTACGGTGAATACGCATCCGACAAGAGATCTGTTGGCCGCCCCAAAAGTCGTCTGCAAGCGCGATATGAAAAGCTTTAACATCAACACAGAAAGCTGGGAAGATACAACAGCCCTTCGCAATAGATGGCGCAGTGTGCTCCAGAAACAACTCGGGTTGAGGAAAAGAAGATACAGACTTAGCTGAGGTGAGAGCCAGGTGGAAAGCAAGCTCTAGTGAAGGCAATCCCATGTCAGCATCCATATATGCATCCAATGTCGCAGACACTGCCTTTCCCGCATCGGCTTACCAGCCACAGCGGATGCTGCTCCAGAGGCGTCAACTCGAATCGACACGACACTAGGGCGCATCATCCACAGTCGACGTCGACTGACGGAGGCCTACCCTGCTAAACCCTTCTCATAGGCGAGATCTTGAGGTTTCTACCTAACTTTAAGAAAAACCTCCAGCGGAGATTTGAACCCCAGTCCTCTTGCCTGAACAGGCCGTGATATTGACAACTAACTACCGAGGATTACAGAGAAAGGTCATCTGTTGTGACTTGACCACACAGTTTCAAACGCTGTGTTGATTCTTCTGGTTTCATGCGACAAACGCTACGAAAGCCACAATCCAGAAATCTGTATTTAAAACAGAGTATGGCCTAGTGGAAAGAGTACGCGCCTAGAAATCCAAGTTATGTTCCCATCGGATGGTGATTTTTCTCCTCCCTCGACTACACCTTGAGCAGTGGTCTGAGTGCTAGTCTTTCAGATGACATAGTAAACCGAAATGCTGTACCCGTAAAGGGGTGTGAGGTGGGGTGTGGATGCCGGAGGATCTTAAGTACAGATGGCATCCCCACCTTCGGAAAATTCAGTGCTAGAAATTTCCTCCTTTTTCTCATTCTCTGTGTTTCTTCCTTGTTCCTTTTCTTTCTATCATTTCTTCCTATCATATTCTGCTATGCTGGTCTATTGATCTATTTGTGATCTGTGCAGTCTTTCATGCTTTCTGTTGATATTGGTTGTTGGTACAAGTATTAACTACATTTTTGGCTCTAAGGAAACAAGATAGGCGGAGGCAATTTTCGGTAATTTAGGCCACGTTTTTATGTTTTAGTGTCGTTAGTGATCTTTATGTTTGTGTTCAGGTTTTGTTTTTAAAACCTTATGGAGATAAATTTAAGGGAATGATCAATGCCGGGAGCATATCTTTAGATTACTATACGAATGCATTGTTATCTGTACTTAATTTCCTTTCCATTTTTTTTCCATCGAGATGTGTACATATTGCTATGGTTGTAGCACTGTTGTAGCTCTGCACAGGCAGCTGGGCTTTAAACAGTAATAATGATTGTAATAAACGGAGATGCTGTAAGCAGCAATTATTTTGGGCATGTTGAACATTGCAGCAGCACAGTTTTCCTTGGCAAAAGAAAACACCCTTAGGTAAACAAAAGTACATGCATATAGATATAACAAAGGGAGGTGGCGCCGTACGATGGCGATGTGCTTTGTGTTGAAAAACCTGCTGCAGCAAAGTAGTTTCCTTGGCAAAAGAAAACACCCTTAGATAAACAAAATGCATGCATATAGATATAACAAAGGGAGGTGGCGCCGTGCGATGGCGATGTGCTTTCTCCATGAAGGTCAACCCTATTTCACGTGGCAAAACTGCGTTACGTCCAAAAATAGTTAACCAAATGCCATCCAATCCAATCCAGTCTAGTTTGTTCGATCAAAGCGACGAGAAAATTGTCCAACTGAGATTTTCTTTCTTGTTGTAAAATGTTAGTTATACGGCGCAAAATGGTACATCTTCAAACAGAGAGGAATTCATTTTGAAACATAAACGGAAATAGTCCCTAATTTGAGTGCAGTGACCTGAAATGCCGCTTAAGTTTCAAGAACATTGTATCTGCTATTTCATTTTGAATCTGTTCCAGATTCATGCGACTGCGCAACCGTTCAGAGACTAATGGGCTTGTTTGTATGTTAAGTGCGTATGACTGATTGTTTGTATTGATTGATTGTTTTTCCGGTGTGTGCATGTGTTTTTGTTTTCCTATGAAAGCGAGTTTTCTACACGATTTCGCCAGAGACAGTTCTTTTGTCGTGGAATCTTGTACTTCCATCCATCTGTCCGCCCCTGTCTATCGACATGTCTAAGCATGCATCCACTGTCTACCTTATATATCTGTATCCATTTACGTTAAATCATTTGGACTTTTTAATGTTTCTATTTGTCTATTGTTTTTTGTGTAAGTCTTTGCACATACAATTTTGGTCTCACATTGTTGCAGTTTGCCCGTAATGACCTCACACCGCGCCAGGATAGTAGCGTACGCTCTGCATCGTAAAAAGCAGCAGCAGCAGGAAGATCAAAACCAAGTAAGTCTTCCACTAGATATGTTACAGAAACCAGAAAAAAAGGAGAAACCAAACAAGAAAACAAGAAAAACAAATAAAACAAAACGCGCGAAAAACATGTAAAATGAAAAGGAGCAAAAAGATGAAGAAGAGGAAATGAAAAAGACACAAGGGAACACGAACATGAAAGGCAAGAACAAGGACAACAAGAAAAATAGAAGAAGAGGGAAAAATAACAACAAAAACACAACAAGAACAACAGATACGGCATAAAACTGAGCAAGAAGATAAGGAACAACCACAAAGCTTGCACTATAAAACAAAACAACACAAAACCAAAATTAAAACGAAAAACACCCAAACAAATAGAGAAACGCACAAAACAAGAAGAAAAGCCGACCAATACGCAATATAAAGACAATCCATGATTGTTATCATTACACAGTTGAAAACAACAGCCAGAACAGTAACAACATGGAGAAACAGAAATGGAAACAAAAACAGTGGCAACAAGAAAACCAAGAGAACAGCAAGAGCAGAAACGATGAGAAGCAGAACGACAACAAACAGAAAAAGACATCAATGATAACAACAGCGACAAAAACACCACCAGCAAAACGCCAAGAACAGCATGAAGAAGAAGATAAAAGGGAAAAAAATCGAGAATAAGAAGTACATCAAGAACAATTATACCAATAAGAGGAGGATCAAAGAAGCTAGAAAAGAGGCCAAAGGCAGAACGAGCATAAACTAGGTGACAAATTTAAACGCGAAAACAGACAAGTACACCATGATTAATAAAACTACCAACAAAATAGAATAAGAACACAAAAGAAAGAGGAGTGTATGATCAAGAAAACAAGTAGGAAACAAATAAAACAAGAGAACTAAGACATGGCAACAACTGAAACAAACCTAAGAACACGATAACAAACAAAATCACGAAACAAAAGAAGGGAAACAAAGAAACAAAAAGAATAGAGAAGAGACATTTGGCGGAAATGCAAAAGAAAGCCAAGAACAGGGAAACAAATCAAAGAAATAAGTAAATGGAACAAGATGAGAGGGGAAAAAAACGACTGGGACAAGACAAACGAAAGAACTGGAATACAGATGAAGACAAAAGGCAAAAAGGGCAAGTAAAACAAACTTGACCCCACAATCGAAAATAACCGAAACATACACGTAAACACAGAGCAAACCAAAGTACACAAAAAGCAAGCCTCCTTCCACCCCCAAAATAGAATGTCAAGAAAAAGAGGATAAAAACAAAGATCAAGAAGAAAGAACAAGGGTAGAAGAGCAAAACCTGACATGGAGTACATTATCATTTAACATTATCAACAAATGCCAGTGTCGCAACACCACACCAACAGGAACAGGAAGAAGAAAATACAAAGCAGAACTAATACAAGACAAAAACAAACGAAAAACAGAAAACAAGAGCAACAAGAACAAAAACGAAGCCTTACAGCACCAAGACCGCCAACATGAACAAGAAAAAAAAATTAAAAAGTTGGACAAAAACAAGACAACGACGACGACGAGACCAACAACAAGAACAACAACAAGAACAACAACGAGAACAAACGAGATCAACAATGAGAACAACGACGACGACGAGAACAACAACAACAACGACAACAACAACGAGAACAACAAAAAGAAACAACGAAAATAACGAGAACAACAATAACAACGAGAAAACAACAACAATGACGACGACGAGAACAACGAGAACAACAACGAGAACAACGACACGACGACGACGACGACAACGAGAACAACAACGAGAACAACGACGAGAACAACAACGGGAACAACAACGAGAACAACAAAGAGAACAACAACAACAATAACAACGAGAACAACAATAACAACGAGGAAAACAATAACAACGAGAACAACAAAACAACGAGAACAACAACAACGAGAACAACAACGAGAACAACAACGAGAACAACAACAACGAGAACAACAACAACGAGAACAACAACGAGAAACACAACAAACAACACGAGACAACAACGAGAACAACAACGAGAACAACAACAACGAGAACAACGAGAACAACAACAACGAGAACAACGAGAAAACGAGAATGACAACGAGAAAACAACGAGAACAAACAACGAGAAAACAACGAGAACAACGACAACGAGAAAACAACGAGAAACAACAAAACGAGAACAACAACGAGAACAACGATAACAACAAAAACAACGATAAACAACAAAAACAACGAAAACAACAACAACGCGAGCTCTCAATAACGAGAACACTCAATAACGAGAGAACAACAACAACGAGAACAACAATAACGAGAAACAACAGTAACGAGAACAACGACAAGAAGAACAACCGAGAACAACAACAACGAGAACAACAACAACGAGAACAACAACAATGAGAACAACAACAATGCGACGACGAGAACAACAACAATGACGACGACAAAAACAACGAGGCCAACAGCAACGAGAAACAACGACGACGACGACGAGAACAACAACAACGAGAAACAACGAGAACAAGAACGAGAACAAACGACAACGAGAAGAACAACGACAATGAGAACAACAACAACGACGACAACGACGACAACGAGAATAAAAACGACAATGAGAACAACAACGACGACTATGAGAACAACTACCAACGAGAAGAACAACGAGAAGAACAAGACGACGAGAACGACACAACGGAGACAACAAACAACGACAACGAGAACAACAATAACGACGACAAAGAGAACAACGACGACGACAACAAGAACAACGACAACGAGAAGAACAATAAAACGAGGAACAAAACGAGAAAAGAACAATAAGTACGACAACGAGAACGACAACGAGAACAACAACGACGACAACGAGAACAACAAGGACAACGAGAAGAACAATAACGACAACGAGAAGAACAATACTACAACGAGAAAAACGACGACAACGAGAACAATAACGCGACAACCAGAAGAACAACAAAACGAGAATAACAACAACGACGACAACGAGAAGAACAAAAACGACAACGAGAACAATAACGACACACGAGAACAAAAACGACAACGAGAAGAACAAAACGACGACAACGAGAACAATAACGACGACAACAAGAACAACGACAACAAGAACAATAACGACGACAGCGAGAAGAACGATGACAACGAGAACAACGAGTACAACAACGAAAACAACTGCAACAACGAGAACAACTACAACAACGAGAACAACAACAGCGAGAACAACAAGAACAACGAGAACATCAACAACGAGAACACCACAACGACACAACAACGAGAACAACAACGATAACAACAACGAGAACAAAAACGAGAAAACAACGAAAACAATAACGAGAACAATAACGAGAACAACAAGAACAACAAGAACAACGAGAGCAACAGGAACGAAAACACCGAGAACAACGAGAACAACAGCGAGAACAACAGCAACGAGAACGACAATAACAAGGACAATGACAACAGAAACGAGAACAACTACAAGGAGAACAACAACGACGAAAACGAGAACAACGACAACGAGAGAACAACGATGACAACGAGACGAACAACAACAACGAGAAGAACAACAACAATGAGAAGAACAATAACGACGACAATGAGAAGAACAACGACGACAACGAGAAGAACAACGACAACAAGAAGACGACAACGAGAAGAACAACGATGACGAGACAGAAACGACGACAACGAGAAGAAGAGCAACAAGAAGAAGAACGAGAAAACCGAGAACAACAATGAGAACAATGAGGATAACAACGAGAAGACACAACAACGAGAAGAATAGTGACAACGAGAACGACAACAACGAGAAGAACAATGACGACGAGTAGAAGAACAACGACGAATACAAGAAGAGGAACAACGACGACGACGAGAAGAAGAAAGACGACGACGAGAAGAACAACGACGACGACGAGACAACGAGAACAACAACGACGAGAACAACAACGACGAGAACAACAATAAGAACGACAAGAACGAGACCGACAAGAACGAAAACGACAAGAACGAGAACAAGAACAAGAACAACAACAACAACAACGAGAACAAGAACAACAACAAACAACGAGAACAACGAGAACAACGAGAAACAACAACTAGAAGAACAACGATGACAACGAGAAGAACAACGACGACAACGAGAACAACAACAAAGATGACGAGAAGAACGACAACGACGGCAACTACGACAACGAAAGAATAACAACGATGACAACCACAACGAGAAGAACAACAACGACGACAACACGAAGAACGACAACAAGAGTACAACAACTACAACTACAACGAGAAGAACACCAGCGACGAAAACGAGAAGAGCAACGACTACGAGAACAACAAAACGAAAACAAGAAGAACGACGAGAACGACGACGACGACAACGAGAAGAACAACGACGGCGACAACGACAACGACAACAACAACGAGGAGAACGACGACGAAAACAAGAACAACAACAATGATGACAACGAGAAGAACAACGACAACGAGAAGAACAACGACGACAACGAGAAGAACAACGATTACAACGAGAAGAACAAAGACGGCGACAACGAGAAGAACAAAGACGGCGACAACGAGAAGAGCAACGACGACAACAACGAGAAGAAGAACAACGACGACAACGAGAACAACTACGACGACAATAAGAAACAACGACGACAACGAGAACATCGACGACAACGAGAACACAACGGCAACGAGAACGACAAAGACAACGAGAAACAAGAAAAGCAACAACAACGAGAAGAACGACGAGAAGAACAACAACGAAACGACGAGAAGAGCAACAACGACGACAATAACATCGACGACAACGAGAACAACAATAACGAGAACAACAAAAACGGCAATGAGAACAACAAAGAAACGAGAACGAGAAAAGCAACAACGACAACGAGAAGAACAAGGACGACAAAGAGAACAACGATGACAACAAGAAGAGCAGCAACGACGGCAACGAGAAGAACAACGACAACGACGACAACGAGAAGAACAACGACAACGACGACAACGACAACAACGATGACAGCGAGACAACAATAACGAGAACAACGACGAATAGAACAACAACAACGACAATGAGAAGAACGAGAACAACAACGAGAAGAACAACAACGAGAAGAACAACGATGACAACGAGAACAACGACGACAACGAGAAGAACGACGACAATGAGAACAACAGCAACGACGACGATGAGAAGAGCAACAACGACGACGACGAGAAGAGCAACGACGACGAGGAGAAGAAAGACGACGACGAGGAGAACAACAACGACGACAACGAGAGAGCAACAACGACGACGAGGAGTGAAGAACGACGACGAGGAGAAGAAGAACGACTACAAGGAGAAGAACAACGACGACGAGAGAAGAACAACGACGACGACGACGAGGAGAAGAGCAACAACGACGGCGACGAGAACGACCGCGACGAGGACAACGACGAGAACAACGAGAATAACAACGAGAAGAACGACGACAATGAGAAGAACAACGACTACAACGAGAAGAACGACAACGAGAAGAACAAAACGACAAGAACGAGAACGACAAGAACGAGAACGACAAGAACGAAACGACAAGAACGAGAACGACAAGAACGAGAACGACAAGAACGAGAACGACAAGAACGACAACGACAAGAACGACAACGACAAGAACGAGAACGACAGAACGACAACGACAAGAACGACAACGACAAGAACGAAACAAGAACGAGAACGACAAGAACGAGAACGACAAGAACGAGAACGACAAGAACGAGAACAACAAGAACGAGAACAAGAACGAGCAACGAGAACAACGACGAGAACAACAACACGAGAACAACGACGAGAACAACGAGAAGAACAACGACGACAACGAGAACGACAACGAGAACAACAAGATGACAACGAGAACAACAACGACGGCAACCTACGACAACGAGAAGAATAACAACGATGACAACCACGACAACGAAAAGAACGACGACAACACGAAGAACGACAACGAGTACAACAAACTACAACGAGAAGAACACCAGCGACGACAACGAGAAGAGCAACAACTACGACAACGAGAACAACGACAACAACAACGAGAAGAACAATTACGACAACACGAGAAGAACAACTACCACGACGAGAACAACAATAACGACGACAACGAGAAGAAAAACAACGAGAAGAAGAACGACGACGACGACAACGAGAAGAACGACAAGAAGAACAACGAGAAGAACGACACAGAAGAACAACAATGACGACAAACGACAAGAAACAACGACGACAACGAAAAGACAACGACAACGAGAAGAACGACAACGAGAAAACGATGACAACAGGAATAACGACGACGACAACAAGAACAACAACAATGACGACAACGAGAAGAACGACAACGACAAGAACGAAAACGACGACAACGAGAAGAAACATGACAACGAGAAGAACGAGACAACGAGAAAGAACGACGACGACAACGAGAGAAGAACAGACAACGAGAAGAACGACAACGAGAAGAAGAAACGACGAACAACGAGACAACAAGACGAACGAAAGAACACGACGACAACGAGAAACGACGACAACGAGAGGCAACAACGACGATGACAATGAGAAGAAACAAAACAACGACGACAACGAGAAGAACGAATCGAGAAAGAACGACAAGGACGACAACGAGAAGAACACAATGACAACGAGAAGAACAACACGACAACGAGAACGATGACAGCGAGAACAACAATAACGAGAACAAGGACAAATAGAACAACAACGACAATGAGAACAACAAAGAGAAGAACAACAACGAGAAGAACAACTACGACAACGAGAAGAACAACAACGATGACAACGAGAAGAGCAACAACGACGATGAGGAGGAGAAGAACGACAACGAGGAGAAAAACGACGACGACGAGGAGGAAGAACGACGACGAGGAGAAGAACAACGACGACGACGAGAAGAACAATGACGACGACGCGAGAACGGACGAGAAGAACGACAACGACGAGAACAACTACAACGACGAGAACAGCAACAAGAACAAGAACGAGAACGACAAGAACGAGAACATCGAGAACAACGACGAGAACAACAACAACGAGAAGATCGACGACAACGAGAAGAACAACGACGACAACGAGAAGAACGACGACCACAACGAGAACGACGACGACAACGAGAAGAACGACGAACGACAACGAGAACGACAACGGGAAGAACAACGACGACCACAACGAGAACAACAACGATGACAACGAGAAGAACAACGACGACAACGAGAAGAACGACAACGACGACGAGAAGAAAGACAACGAGGACAACGAAAAAGAACGAGAACAACGACAACGAGAACAACTAGAAGAACGACAACGAGAACACGAGGAAGCGAGAACGACAACGAGGCCAACGAGAAACCAACGAGACGAGAAACCAACGAGACGGAAAAACGAACGTGACGAAAAACCACAAGAATATCAGTGAAAACTAGATCGACCAGTAATAGCCCTTTCCCCTCCCAAAATAAATGAATTTGAATATAACACAGTAAAGCAGAAGAACAAGAAGACAGATCAATAACATTAACTACAAAAAAAACACACAAAAACACACAAAACAAACAAAACAAAACAAAAAAAAAACCAATAGGAATGATAAAGAACTACCACCAGCACAAACATGAAGACTAGCAAGGTCATCGGACAACAGAATGTGCATTGTTGTGGTCTCAGGTTTTGCTATTGTTTTGTTTTGTTTTTCGCACCCGTATCGTGTGACACGTATGACAGCAAGAGTGCTCCGACGTGTTTGGTCGGCAGAGAGTCCCAGGTCATGACTCCAGCGTCTATCCACCAGTTGCAGGTCTTTGTCGACCGTCTGGCGCCAATTCATTTTTGGTCTTCCCCTCTTTCGTTGTTCTCTGGGTTCTAGTTCAGGACTTGGTCGGCATGTCTGGAAGATGGTAGCATAGCAGCATGGCCCAGTCAACTCAGTCGACGCTTGCAGATGATGATGGTAACTGGGATCTGTTTGCGTCTTGGCCTTGCTTAATCGTTGTCACTGACTTTCATTTGATGCCCAAGATCTTGCGTAGGTACCTACTCGAAGTCAAAGAATTCGAGTTTTTTTTTTATTCTGGCTTGTTTTCAAGTACCACGTTTCACAATTATACATTTAACAAAACGTTGGAGTTGTAGAATCGCAATTTTAGTTTGAGTGAAATTTTCTTGCTTTTCCAGATATAGCTTGTTGACATCTACAGTCGCTTCGCCCATGTGACAGTTAAGTTCTATAACCATTATTTTTAATTTTGTTTTGTTCGTATTTATTCATTCTTTGGTATTCTTCGTCGGGCAAAGTGTTTTGTCGTACTAACAGCAAAGGCCGAAAGATTGGGTCTTAGCATGTGCATCTCTGGAAACCTAGAAGATGCCTGGCAGTTAACTGCTTTTCTCACACTGGACAGAGCAGCAGGGAAGTTTGTGTTTTTCTCCTAATTTTTTTTATCTGGTGTTGTTTGTGATCATACGCTTGACAAAGGCCAGTTAGCCGAAAATTTGCACCTCTCTTGTCTTGTTGTATTAAATACGCGCTTTTAGTCTTTTTTCGTATTTTTTTTGGTTCATCTTCAGCGTTGTTTTTTCTATGTATCTAGCAGGGAGGCAGTGGAATCAATACTGTCTGGGACACGGCTAATACCATGCTGGTGGTCCTGCTTTGCCCCTGTATCTTATCTTGGAGGTCTCAGTGTGTGAACACAGTTCTAGTAACCTTTCTGTGTTACTATCAAATTGCCTTCAGCTAACGCCGGTTTCCTGTCCAGGTATTGGTTTTGTTCAGCTCTTGTGAGTAACAGAAGGACTGAGACGGGGGGGGGGGGGGATGAGGAGAACAGGAGGAACTCCAGTGGATGGGGGGGGGGAAGGGAGGAACTTAGGGTGTGGGAACATGGAGGGAATCGGGAATGGAAGAGGGAGAATCAGGGGGGGGTGGGAGGAGGAACAGGGAACAGAGGGAGGGACTCAGGTGGGTGGGAGAGAACAGAGGGAGGGAACTCGTAGCGGGGGAAACGGAGGAGGGAACTCTGGGGAGGGGGAAGAGACCAGGAGGGAGGAAACTCAGGAGGGAACAGAGGGGGGGTGGGGGTGGAGGGGTGGGGAGGCAAGCGAGGGACTTGGAAAGGAGGAGGGACTGCGGTTTTTGTTGGAAAGTTTGAGGAATTATGGGGCAGAACGCAGGGAGGGGAACTCGGTAGGAGGGAAACAGAGGGAGAAACTCTGTAGGGGGAAGAAAGAGGAATTCTGGATGAAGGGAGGGAGGGAACTCCGGATGGGGGACAGAGGGAGGAACTCCAAGGGGGGGGGGGGGAGGCAGAGGGGGAACTGGCTGGAAGAGGGAGGGAACTGCGGTTTTGTGGGGAAAGAGGGAATCTGGAGGGAGGAGAACACAGGGAGGGAACTCTGGAGGTGGGAGAGGGAACAGGGGATGTTTGGGGGAGGGTGGAGAGGGATGGAACTCGGATGGGGGGACAGAGGGAGAAATCCGGATGGGGGGGGGGGGGGAGGGAGAAGAGCGCAGGAAGTACTCCGGGATAGGAGGGAGAAAGAGGGAGGGAACTCAGGACGTGGGGGAGGGGGGGGTTTGGGGAGTGGAAGAGGATGGATCTCGGAATGGGGAGGGAGCAGGGGGAAGAAGAGGGAGGGAATCCTGGATGGGGGGGGGGGGGAGAACGCAGAGAAGTAACTCCAGATAGGAGGGGAAGAGAGAGGGAGGGAACTCAGGACTGGGGGGTGGGGGGGGGGAGGAGGATTGGACTGGGTAGGAGAGGGGGAGAAAGAGCGGAGGAATGGATAGGGAGGCGGAGAAGAGAGGGAGGGAACTCTGGATAGGGGGGCGGGAGAAGAGAGGGAGGGAACTCAGGATGGGGGAAGGAGGGGGCGGGAGAAGGGAGCGAACTCTGGACGTGGGGGGGGGGGGGGGGAATAGATGAGTGAGGAAACTTTGGATGAGGGGGAGAAATGAGGGTAGGAGGATGGCAATTGGGTGGGGTGGGGGAATGGCCTATAAATTTCTGTCTTTTCCTAATCTTCCTTATGAATGATCTACTTGTGTCTGCATCCATCAAGATTGTCTCGTTTGTTTTCTTTGTTGTCCGTGGAACTCTCAACATCCTTCTGAGAAACCACATCTCGGCTGCCTCAATCTTGTTCTGGCTTTGCTTGTTGATTGTCCACACCATTTTCATTGTCCATGATTTTTCTAGGGAGAATACGATGGTGGTTTCCCGTTGCCTTCCATCGGTTTTTTTTTTCCGGTCTCTCTGCTAGTTCCCACGACAACCTACAAGGCAGTAGGGTGATTTTTTTATGTCAGGGTTGCGTACATTTGGGAGGGGTACAAATGGAAAAGAACTTCAGGGGGAACAGCGGTAGGGTGGAGATTTGGGAGAGAACCAATGGGATGGACTCAGGGTGGGGGAAACAAAGGGGGAGAGGAGAATTCGGGAGGAACCAATTGGAGAGAACTTTGGTGTGAATCGGTGGAATGAAACCCGTGATTGGAATCGTCCCTCACATGTCCCTCCCATTTCCCCGTGTGGCTGAACCAAACGGAGAGCTGAGGTGGAGCAAGTATAACAGTATTTCAAAGCAGTCTAATTACCCCCATGAGAAGTAACCCTAATCTATGGGTGGCCTCCAATGTAGGTGTTTGCTGTCTATGAAAATGGACGCGAAGGTAACCAATGGCCGTTAATGTCGTGTAGGCTGGCTCTTTCTCTGTTGTTTTGTTTCTTTTACATCGGCATTGTTGTGAAGATCTTGCTACCACACAGGGTTTGCGTACTTAAAGGATTCGGTATCAAGTGCGTGTGTGCGTGCGTGCGTGGTGCGTGTGTGTGTGTGTGTGTGTGTGTATGTGTGTGTGTATGTGTGTGTGTAGTGTGTGCATGTGTGCGTGCGTGTGTGCGTGCGTGCGTTGTACTGAGTACGTGTGTGTGTGTGTACGTGCGTGTGTACGAATGTGTGTGCGTACGTGCGTGTGTGTGCGTCTGCGCATGTATGTGTGTGCGTGTGTGTGT
>CM060311.1:6900446-6902946 GCA_030674185.1 Monoplex corrugatus | reverse complement strand
CACACACACACACACACACAAACACACACACACACACACATACGTACACACACACACACACACACACACAGAGACATACACGCACACACACACACACAGACACACACACAACACAACACACACACACACACATACACACACACACACAGACACACACACACACACACACACACACAACACACACACACACACACACACACACACACACAACAGTACCTCCTGTACAACACGTAACCACCAAGGGATCCCATGATGACGATGATAGAACTAAGGGAAGCAACTACAGCAGACAGTGTTCCGCCTGTGAGAGGGAAAAAACAAAAGGGCAAATTATTCACAACCATCAGTTCTGTTTGTCTGCCTGTCTGCCTGTGCCATACATTTTTTGCCTTTTTCGCAAGTAGGTGTTTATTTATTTATTTATTTATTTATTTATTTTTTGACAGAACTGTGGACTCAAGATCTGATATCTTGAGTTCAATCCCAGCACACAACATTAAAAACTGATCTGTTTGCTGCCTTTCGGCCCTTAACTCCTGAAACTCTAATCAGGCCGCCTGCATCACTAAATAAGTAAATAAAGAAATAAAGAAAGAAGGTAAGAAAGAAAGAAAGACAGAAAGAAAGACAGGCAGGAAAATAGGAGGACAGACAGAAAGAAACAAACAAAAAAGAAAAAGAAAGAAAGAAAAACAGACAGACAGAGAGAAAGAAAGAAAAAGAAAGAAAGAAAGAAAAGAACAGACAGACAGACAGAGAGAAAGAAAGAAAGAAAAACAGAGAGACAGAGAAAAAAGAAAAAGAAAGAAAGAAAGAAAGAAAAACAGAGACAGTCAGAGAGAAAGAAAGAAAAACAGAGAGAAAGAAAGAAAGACAGAAAGAAAGAAAAACAGACCGACAGAAAGAAAGAAAGAAAGAAAGAAAAACAGACAGAGAAAAGAAAGAAAGAAGAAGAAAGAAAGAAAAATATACAGACAGAAAGACAGAAAGAAAGAAAAAAAAAGGAAAGAAAAATAGACAGACAGACAAAGAAAGAAAGAAAGAAAGAAAAATAGACAGACAGACAGAGAAAAAGAAAGAAAGAAAAATAGACAGACAGAGAGAAAGAAAGAAAAATAGACAGACAGAGAGAAAGAAAGAAAGAAAAATAGACAGACAGAGAGAAAGAAAGAAAGAAAAATAGACAGACAGAGAGAAAGAAGAAAGAAAGAAAGAAAACAGACAGAGAGAAAGAAAAAAAGAAAAAAAAAGAAGAAAGAAAACAAAACAGACAGACAGAGAGAAGAAAGAAAGAAAGAAAGACAGAAAGAAAGGAAAAAACAGAAAGAAAGAAAGAAAGAAAAGAAAAAACGGACAGACAGAGAAAAAGAAAGAAAAAAACAGACATACAGAGAGAAATAAATAAAGAAAGAAAAACAGACAGACAGAGAGAAAGAAAGAAACAAAGAAATAAAGAAAGAAAGAAAGAAACAAACAAACAAATAAAGGAAAGAAAGAAAGAAAGAAAGAACGAAAAACAAACATACAGAGAGAAAAAGAAAGAAAGAAAAAGAAGAAAGAAAAGAAAGAAAGAAAGAAAGAAAAGACAGACAGAAAAAAAGAAAGAAAGAAAGAAGAAAGAAAGAGAAAGAAAGAAAGAAAGAAAGAAAGAACGAAAACAAACAACAGAGAGAAAGAAAGAAAGAAAGAAAGAAAAGAAAGAAAGAAAGAAAGAAAGAAAAAAGAAAGAAAGAAAGAAAGAAAGAAGAAAGAAAGAAAGAAAGAAAGAAAGAAAAGAAAGAAGAAAAGAAAGAAAGAAAGAAAAGAAAGAAAGAAAGAAAGAAAAGAAAGAAAGAAAAAAAGAAAGAAAAAGAAAAGAAAGAAAAATATACAGAAAGAAAGAAAGAAAAGAAGAAAGAAAGAAAGAAAGAAAGAAAACAGACAGACAGACAGAAAGAAAGAAAGAAAGAAAATATACAGAAAGAAGAAAAAAGAAAGAAGAAAAGAAAGAAAAAAAATATACAGAAAGAAAGAAAGAAAGAAAAGAAAGAAAGAAAGAAAGAAAGAAAACAGACAGAGAGAAAGAAAGAAAGAAAGAAAAATATACAGAAAGAAAGAAAGAAAGAAGGAAAGAAAGTCACCAGTTCTAAAGGAAATGTCACACTCACTGATTCCCTTCACATTGAAATCCTCATGGGGAGGCTCGAACACAAGCCCTGTCCGTGGCCCTGACCCTGTGTTGTGGTGGTTAGTGAGGTAGGGGTCCATGTTGGTTCCCACCTGACTGGCGGCGCTGCCCTCCTGTTGTTGTTGTTGTTGGCTAAGGCGCTTTCTCCAGGCTGCCAGCGTCTTGTTCAATAGACCTGCTTTAATTGATTTTTTTGATGAATCAGAATTTTGTTGTTGAAGTATCGATATTCATGAAAGAAATCAGTCTTTTTTTTTTCTTTTTTTTTTTTATAAAGTTACGTATGAAGATTATAAGACACTGTAGAACATTATTATTATTATCGTTGTTGTT
>CM060311.1:6875446-6882946 GCA_030674185.1 Monoplex corrugatus | reverse complement strand
ATCTGTCAGTAAACCACCCATACATCTGCATACATTTCCACGTCATAGTAGTGGTCCCACACAAGCCTTCACCCATTCCCACCGTGAAAGACTTATGTACAGGATTATGGCTTATGTCATACTGAGTCCTCTCCATCACAGAGCATCAATGACGTCAGCGCATATGGAATCAATTCCGAGTGCGGAGACGTCATCTTGAGACACTGACACTGAAACTGAACTCCATCAACCTGGGTCCATGCAGTTCCTCAGCCAGAACTGACCGACAGAGGAGTCTTTCCTCACACCTAAAATGAATGAAAGGCTAAGTACGTAAAGTTGGATGTACCAGTTGTCTTGGTGTAGTGGTTAGCACAACGGATTACTGATTGGAAGGTTGTGGGTTCGAATCCCCATCGGTCCTGTCAAAATCATTGTGGGATTTTTCGGCTCCAAACGACTCCTACCCACTGTCACATGAATGGGAAATTGACAAATGTCATCTCTGACATGAGATTCAATATTGAATCTTTTAGAGCCAAGTTAAATCACGGCTTGTCCACGTTCAACACGAATTGGCACACTTACACACCAATGTTTTATGATAGAAACTATATGTCATCTTTTTGACATGTACGACGTAAGATTTTGTGAAAATATGGAAACTATGCAACGACCAAAGAACTCCCAAAATAGTCATTTTGAAAATGTATAACCTCAACCTTTGTCTGTTTTTCTTTTTCTCTTTTCTTTTTCTTCAACTTCTTCTTCTTCTTCTTCTTCTTCTTCTTCTTCTTCTTCTTCTTCTCTTCTTCTTCTTCTTCTTCTTCTTTCTTCTTCTTCTTCTTCTTCTTCTTCTTCTTCTTCTTCTTCTTCTTCTTCTTCTTCTTCTTCTTCTTCTTTTCTTCTTCTTCTTCTTCTTCTTCTTCTTCTTCTTCTTCTCTTCTTCTTCTTCTTCTTCTTCGCATTCTTCTTCTTCTCTTCTCTTTCTTCTTCTTTCTTTCGCATTCTTCTTCTTCTTCTTCTTCTTCTTCTTCTTCGCAATTCTTCTTCTTCTCTTCTTCTTCCATTCTTCTTCTTCGCTTTCTTCTTCTTCTTCTTCTTCCCTTCTTCTTCTTCTTCTTCTTCTTCTCTTCTTCTTCTTTTCTTCTTCTTCTTCTTCTTCGCAATTCTTCTTCTTCTTCTTCTTGCATTCTTCTTCTTCTTCTGCAATTCTTCTTCTTCTTCTTCTTCTTCTTCGCAATTCTTCTTCTTTCTTCGCAATTCTTCTTCTTCTTCGCATTCTTCTCTTCTTCTTCTCATTTCTTCGCATTCTTCTTCTTCGCAATTCTTTCGCAATTCTTCTTCTTCGCATTTCTTCTTCTTCGCAATTCTTCTTCTTCGCAATTCTTCTTCGCAATTCTTCTTCTTCTTCGCAATTCTTCTTCTTCTTCTTCGCAATTCTTCGCAATTCTTCGCAATTCTTCTTTCTTCTGCAATTCTTCGCAATTCTTCTTCTTCGCAATTCTTCTTCTTCGCAATTCTTCTTCGCATTCTTCTTCTCTTCGCAATTCTTCTTCTTCTTCTTCTTTTTTTTTTTTGAGGGGGTTTGTTTCTTTAATTATTCTGTTTTCTGTTTTATTTTATCTGTCGTTGTTGTTGTTGTTGTTGTTGATGATGATGATAATGGTGATCAATTCTTTGGGTACTGAGACTGCACAAGTGAATAATACAGTACACAGAATTTATCGGCTGTAAGTGTTCCATTCTGTATCACACTTGATACGAAGTTACTGTTGATACAAAATAAGGAGACTTTGCTATAAAAAAAAATCCGAATGGACACGACCTGAGGTTTTTTTTTTAGCCAAAAAACGTATTAAAAGAAAAACAAAATACAAATAAAGTAAAGTAAAAATAAAAAAAAATAAAAAAAATAAAATAAAAATAAAATAAAATAAATAAAATAAAATAAAATAAAATAAAATGAAAATAAATAGAATAAAATAAAACAAAATAGATAAAATAAAATGAAATAAAATGAAATGGAAAAAAATAAGTAGAATAAAATAAATAGAATAATGAAACAAAACTATAAAGTACACACACAGAGACGCTCACACACACACACACACACACACACACACACACACACACACACACACACACACCACACACACACACACACACACACACACACACACTCACATACATACACACACACACCACGACACACACACAACACACACAGACACACAGACACACACATACGCACACACACACAAACACACACACACAACACACACACACACACACACAACACACACACACACACACACACACACATACACACACACACACACACACACACACACACACACACACACACGTCTAATGTAACATCATGTGGATAGACATTATATGAAATTGAAAACACACACACACACACACACACACACACAACACAACACAACACAACACACACACACACACACACACACACACACACACACACACACACACACACACACACGCACACACACACACGTCTAATATAACATTATGTGGATAGACATTATATGAAATTGAACACACACACACACACACACACACACACACACACACACACACACACACACACATACACACACACACACACACACATGGTACTTTCACGACACATTTACATGTAGACTGCACACCACAAACCACCCCATTACACCATGTTCATTATTATCGTAGTTGTGAAGTCAGCCAACGCTTACCTTCAGTTTTCAGGACAGCCACAGACAGAACTGCCAGCACAATACATGTAAGTCCAACGCTCTTCATGATGGAAACTTCCACAAACCTACACAGAGAACAATTCACAAGTTTTCAACCTTGGCTTACGTTTATGGAGAAATGTTAAAAAAGGAAGAGTTTAGTCTATTCTATAGAAATTCGTCGTTTTTGGACAATTCCATACGCGCTCCACCCAAATCTGCCCAGTAAATATCTGGCAGATTCCTTGCGTCTGTGCGAAAACTGTATATACTGGCAACGTCTTGAAATGAGGGGGTAGGGGGATGAGGGAATAGGGGGAGGTAGAGAATGGACCCATAAAACACTAAGCTGATACCACCAAAGTGGTTGGAGCTTTAAGATGGACATCGAACAGGTCAGTCAGAAAATCTGGACACTTACACTGAAAATAATACAGGTTGTTTTTTTTTTAAAGAAAACAAATTCAAAATGTGTCCCCCATTTCTCCCCTCACTTCATTTGTCTGTTTCTTCTTCATTTAATTTGAATCGTAGTTAATATTCATAAAGAGAAAGTAGAAGATAAAATACTTAAAAATAAACCTAATGGAATTTTGCAACTCACGAAAATCTAATCAGTTTGGTTTGAAACTTGCTGTAGTGAACAACATACAATCCTAACACCGCAGTGAACAACATACAATCCTAACACTACAGTGAACAACATATAATCCTAACACTACAGTGAACAACATACAATCCTAACACCGCAGTGAACAACATACAAATCCTAACACTACAGTGAACAACATACAATCCTAACACTGCAGTGAACAACATACAATCCTAACACTGTAGTGAACAACATACAATCCTAACACAGCAGCGAACAACATACAATCCTTACACTGCAATGAACAACATACAATCCTAACACTGCAGTGAACAACATACAATCCTAACACTGCAGTGAACAACATACAATTCTAACACTGCAGTGAACAATATACAATCCTAACACTGCAGTGAACAACATACAATCCTAACACTGCAGTGAACAACATACAATCCTAACACTGCAGTGAACAACATACAATCCTAACACTGCAGTGAACAACATACAATCCTGACACTGCAGTGAACAACATACAATCCTAACACTACAGTGAACAACACACAATCCTAACACTACAGTGAACAAAACACAATTCTAACACTACAGTGAACAAAACACAATCCTAACACTGCAGTGAACAACATACAATCCTAACACTGCAGTGAACAACATACAATCCTAACACTGCAGTGAACAACATACAATCCTTACACTGCAGTGAACAACACACAAACCTAACACTACAGTGAACAACATACAATTCTAACACTGCAGTGACCAACATACAATCCTAACACTGCAGTGAACATCTTAGACTCCTTACAAAGCAGTGAACAGCAGTGAACAGCAGTGAAATAACTCATAATCCTAACATAACAGTGAACAACATACAATCCTAACACTGCAGTGAACAACATACAATCCTAACACTGCAGTGAACATCTTAGACTCCTTACAAAGCAGTGAACAGCAGTGAACAGCAGTGAAATAACTCATAATCCTAACATAACAGTGAACAACATACAATCCTAACACTGCAGTGAACATCTTAGACTCCTTACAAAGCAGTGAACAGCAGTGAACAGCAGTGAAATAACTCATAATCCTAACATAACAGTGAACAACATACAATCCTAACACTGCAGTGAACAACATACAATATTAACACTGCAGAGAACAAAACACAATTCTTACAGAAGGTAAACAAGTCTTTGGTAGTAGGCTCAAACGAAAGTGTATAAAATCCTTGTGTTTCTAAAGTGAAGAGCCGCGGACAGCTGAAAGAGACTAATGCCTACTACGCCCAGTGGCCCAGACTGCTGACTAATAATAGGACAGGGTTGGTTGACAGGCCCACGTGCAACAAAGACGTTGTATCATTGTGACGTATGATGGGTATTGCCGCCAGACAGGTAAGGATGGTGTGTGTGTGTGGGGGGGGGGAGGGGGAGGTGGTGTATGTGTGTGTGTGGGGGGGGGGGGTGGTGTGTGTGTGTGTTGTGTGTGTGTGTGTGTGTCGTGTGGTGTGTGGTGTGGGGTGTGTGGTGTATGGTGGGTGCGAAGGTGTGATGTGTATGTGTGTGTGGTGTGTGTGTGTGTGTGTGTGTGTGTTGTGTGTTGTGTGTGTGTGTTGTGTGTGTGTGTGTTGTGTGTGTAGGGAAGTAGTGTGTGTACATGTTGTTGTGTTGTCGTGTGTGTGTGTATATGTATGTATGTATGTATGTATGTATGTATGTATGTATGTATGTATGTATGTATGTATGTATGTATGTATGTATGTATGTATGTATGTTGTATGTATGTTGTATTATGTATGTATGTATGTATGTTGTATGTATTTATGTATGTATGTATGTATGTATGATGTTTATGTATGTATGTAGTTTATGTATGTATGTATGTATATGTATGTATGTAATGTATGTATATGTATGTATGATTATGTTATGTATGTTGTATGTATGTATTATATGTATGTGTGTATGTATGTTTGTATGTATTATGTATGTATGTATGTGTGTGTGTATGTGTGTGTGTGTGTGCGTATGTGTGTGTGTGTGTGTGAGTGTGTGTATGTGTGTGTGGTGTGTGTGTGTGTGTGTGTGTGTGAGTGTGTGTATGTGTGTGTGTGAGTAAGATAAGATGTGTAGGTGTGTGTATGTATCTATGTGTGCGCTCTTGTGCGAACTCGCGTGTATGTGTGTGTGTGTGTGTGTGTGTGTGTGTGTGTGTGTGTGCGGCGCGGCGCGCGCACGCTCGTGTGTGTGTGTGTGTGTCTGTCTGTCTGTCCGTGTGTATTGTGTGTGTCTGTGCGTCAGTGTCTGCATGTTCGTATGACGGAAAGAAGAGGGAGAGGCGCTGTCTGTGTGACAAACGACGTGACTGTCTGCTTGATGTCTGTGACAATGACAGATGATGACGACAAGGGTGAGGAGAGTTTTGACAACACGATGATGATGATGATGATGATGCTTCAAGGATCAATCTCTTTTAAAGACTTTGTACAGACGTACAGGCCGACCCCATCTAATGTGATGACCAGACTCGTTAAAACGATGAAGGTATTCTAAGGATCAGTCTCTTTACTGTAAAGATCAAAGCCCTTAAATTAAAACCCTCAGAGGCCCAAGGAGTCTTTCAGTTGAACCGGTGGAACATAAAAAGAGTAGATCAACCAGAATGAAATATGAATTTGATGATGGATATCAGTTTCTTGCCTTGTTCAGAGACAGTGACCTGCTAACAGTATATTTTCTTTCAACTGAAAGACTCCTTGGGCCTCTGAGATCAATTCATTTGTTTGGGTCACAGGTGGCCCAGTGGGCCTCTGAGGGTTTTAAGGGGGCAGACCTACCCAGATTTGGGTACCAAGATTGTGATGTTCAGTGTTTCAGTTCTAATTAACCAATCACCATGATATTTGGCAAGAAGATACCTCAGACAGTATTCTTTGGATTGAATATCTTTGTGGGGGTCTGTGAGTTACGAAAAGTTGACAAAAAATTAATTGATTAAAAAATGTTCTCCAAAAATGAAAATAATATAGTACATACTGTGACATTTATAATTACACATATATTCATGTTAGGAATTTGATATTTAGTGAGCAAACACATTTGTATAGTATGTATGGCATGTAGTAAAATCTTAGCTCTACTGTCATTATTTTCTGTACAATCATCACACCAATTTTTAGAATAATTTTAATAAAAAAAATATAATACAACTTTTGATATAAATGTTTCTTTCAAGCAGAACTGCAAGATTTTACTACCTGCTATAGGTACCTGTCCCTGCTATATGTGTGCCAAATATCAAGGAAATCGGATGAAAACTCTTGAACATATGTCTGATGTATAATCTCGCAAAAAATCGCAAAATATTTTAATTAATTAATTGTTGTCAACTTTTCATAACTCACAGACCCCAACAAAGATATTCAATCCAAAGAATAGTGTCTGAGATATCTTCTTGCTACATATCATGGTGATTGGTTCATTAGAACTGAAACACTGAACATCACAATCTTGGTACCCAAATCTGGGTAGGTCTGCCCCCTTAAACAATGTTGATGCTCTGAGGATCTGTCTCTTTTAAACACTATGTACAGACATACAGGCCGACCCCATTGTGCTGTGATGACCAAAACGTTTTAGAGTGACGATGCTTTATGGATCGGTCGCTTTACTGGGTCGACCAAAGGCTTTATTAAACCATGATGATGCTTCATAAGGAAGATTAGGAAATGAGAGGCAACATTTATAGGCCGTTTTATGAGGAAAGGGGAATTAGAGCACCTGGTCACAACAGGAAAGCTGGAGGTAAAGAGAGTACCGGGTAGACCCAGGGAAAAAATATCGCCATTTTATGAGTAGACCCAGGGAAAAAATATTGGACGGACTTGCAGAGTGGCTGAAGACAGAGAGGGTGGAAGATGTGCTTGCGACAACAAAAGATAGATACATATGGAGGGCCAAGATCGTCAACGCCATATGGCAAGGCACTTGATGATGATGATGATGATAATGATGATGATGATGATGATGATGATGATTCAACTCTTTCACTCTCGCACCCTATCCGCCATTAGCATAAACTTGACTCTTTCACTCCCTTACCCTATACACCAGCTTCCTGGAGGAGGGTTAAATTTTTGCTTCGCTGTCATGGCTGACAATGTGG
>CM060311.1:6867946-6870446 GCA_030674185.1 Monoplex corrugatus | reverse complement strand
TGCCTCAATCTTGTTCTGGCTTTGCCTGTTGATTGTCCAGGCTTCCTATCGATTTCTGTCTTGCTGGTCCATTCACCCGTATGTGTTAGATAGTCTTACGTACTTTTTCTTATGACTGATGATTGGGTACATGTATTAAGTGCATTATGACTCAAGGGAAAGTAGGCATGCGAAGCAATTTTAAGTAATTTAGATCATTTTTTTTATATTCTTTAGTGGTCTTAGTTCTGTTTAAATTTGCATTCAGGTATGTTTACTTTAATCCCTTGTGTGATAAACTGGACGGAATGGTCAACACCAGGGGCATATCCTTAGATTATGTGCTCGAATGCATTGATATGTGCACTTAATTTTCTGTTCCTTTTTTTTTCTTGTTGAAGTATTGTGTATGTTTTGAAATAGTTATTGTCTTGATATGGCTCTGCGCAGTCGGCTGGACCTTAAACAACAATAACAACAATGGAATAAGACTGAACTCTATGCATGAAATCTTGAGTTCACGGCTCTATCGAAAGAGCCAGCCAGCTTGCCAACAACAACACCAACAACACCAACAAGGACCATCTCACCTCTTCCTCATCATGTCTCTCTTGAACACCAGCACAGGCGCCAGGTGGATAGGCAGGTACAGCTTGGCGAAGGTGGGCAGGCTCTGAATCAGGTCGTGCAGCGCGTGCACCGTACACGTGCCCTCGTGCAACCCCGCCTCCTGGCAGGTCAGGAACCGATCTCCAGGCTGCCTGAACAGCTTCTCCAAGACGGGGTGGGAGTAGTTTCTGGACCACCGGATCACGGAGTGGTAGTAACCAGACGGCAGAAGCTCCGGGTACATGGCCACGCACGTGACCAGCACGGCGCAGCACGTGCAAAAGGCCACGGTCTCCACGTGCGGAACTGACGTCACCAGGTCACGTGCCACGAGGGTGGTGGCCCCTGCTCCCAGCGCGCGGGCCGCGGCGAAGAAAGTCCAGGTTTTCTGGCGTGAGGGGGCTTCTAGCAACATACTGAGTCCTGCAATGCCTCCTGCCAGCCCGTAGTTCCACCCATCCTGAAAATGTGCAGGTGTAAGATTCAAAACCACGTGGAGACAGCAAAGGCTTTATAAGATTTAAGGGGGCAGACCTACCCAGATTTGGGTACCAAGATTGTGATGTTCAGTGTTTCAGTTCTAATTAACCAATCACCATGATATTTGGCAAGAAGATACCTCAGACAGTATTCTTTGGATTGAATATCTTTGTTGGGGTCTGTGAGTTATGAAAAGTTGACAACAATTAATTAATTAAAAAATGTTCTCGCGAAAATGAAAAAAATATAGTACATATTGTGACATTTATAACTACACATATATTCATGTTAGGAATTTAATATTTACTGAGCAAAGACATCTGTATAGTATGTATGGCATGTAGTAAAATCTTAGCTCTACTATCATTATTTTCTGTACAATCATCACACCAATTTTTAGAATAATTTTAATAAAAAACTGATAATACAACTTTTGATAAAATGTTTCTTTCAAGCAGAACTGCAAGATTTTACTACCGGCTATAGGTACCTGTCCCTGCTATATGTGTGCCAAATATCAAGGAAATCGGATGAAAACTTTTGATTATGTCTGATGTATACAATCTCGCAAAAAAAAAAAACGCAGTTAATTAATTAATTAATTGTTGTCAACTTTTCATAACTCACAGACCCCAACAAAGATATTCAATCCATAGAATACTGTCTGAGGTATCTTCTCGCCAAATATCATGGTGATTGGTTAATTAGAACTGAAACACTGAGCATCACAATCTTGGTACCCAAATCTGGGTAGGTCTGCCCCCTTAAAGTGGAGTTAGCCTTGATGTGGCTTTTGTGATCCGCTGGGCTATAAGCAACATGAACATATTATAGTATATTGACTCCAGACATGAAATCTTAAATGCACGTTAATCAAAGAACATAACTCTTGAGAGTCACGTAGGAATTATCTCCCATATTGTAGAACTTCTCAAATCTAACACGGTTTGCGCTACCCATTCAGCTAGCATAGAAGCAGATACAAAGCACGAAAACCGTAAGCTCAGACCACTTCTCTAAAATCCACGGCTCTACCAAAAGAGCCACCCAGCTTGCCAAGAACACCAACACCAACACCAAAGACCATCTCATCTCTTCCTCATCACGTCTCTCTTGAATATAAATGAAGTTGGTTGGTCTTTTGACCCCCTCATCATCACAATCCTCCTCCTCTTCTTCCTCTTCCTCCTCCTCTTCTTCCTCTTCCTCCTCCTCTCATCATCATCATCATCATCATGTGCCCTGCCGCATGGCGTTGGCTATCATGGCCTTCAACACGAAATCTACCCTTTGCTCCTGCAAGCATATCTCCCATCCTCTCTGTCCTCAGCCACTCCACAAGCCCGTCCAATATTTTATCCTTGAGTCTAGTGGTTCGCTGACCGAATGGCCAGGTGGGGAGATGACGAACCGCCGCGTCATAGCACGAGCT
>CM060311.1:6860446-6862946 GCA_030674185.1 Monoplex corrugatus | reverse complement strand
AAAGGTGAGTTTTGAGAGCAGACTTGCAGGAGACAAAAGTAGGTTGCTGACGGACTGAGAGAGGAAGTTTGTTCCAGGAGAGTGGACCAGAAACAGAGAAGGTTCGTGGACCATAGGTATTGAGCTTAGTGCGTGGAAAGCGAAAAGTCAGAGGATCGGAGGCAGAGCGGAGGGTACGTGAGGGAAGATAGATCTCAAGTAGGCTTGACAGGTAATCGGGGGCTGCGTTATTGAGGCTTTTGTAGCACATGGTGTCTAGTTTGTACTGTATGCGCTTTGATACAGGGAGCCAGTGAAGTTGTGCCAGGAGAGGAGATATGTGGTCAGCTTTTTTCTTTTTGAGTACAAGGCGTACAGCATTGTTTTGAATGCGCTGTAGGATGTGAATGGTGGAGGCAGGAAGACCAGACAGGAGTGAATTGCAATAGTCAATGCGAGACATTATGAAGGAGAGAACGAGTTTTGCAGTTGCTTCGACAGAGAGATACTTCCTGATCAGGCTTATACGATGGAGATGATAGTAGCAAGATCTATAATAATAATAATAATTACAATATTTATATAGCGCAAAAATCTTGATAAAATCAAATCTAAGCGCTGAAACAGACACACACGCAAGCACGCACGCACGCACGCACGCACACACACGCACGCACACACACACACACACACACACACACACACACACACACACACACACACACACACACACACCACACACACACACACACACACGCATGGCTATAAATGGGGAGAAAGAATAAAAGTAATAAAAGCAAGAATAAAACCAATGGAAAATTATAGAGAGCATAGCATATACAATTATATATTATAACCATGTGATTCCCTCCGAGCGGAGACAGGCTGCAGAGGGGGGGGGGGGGGGGGGGTTGAGTGAGGTTAGGATTTTATGCGGAGGAGAAAAGGTGAGTTTTGAGAGCGGACTTGAAGGAGACAAAAGTAGGTTGCTGACGGACTGAGAGAGGAAGTTTGTTCCAGGAGAGTGGACCAGAAACAGAGAAGGCTCGTGGACCATAGGTATTGAGCTTAGTGCGTGGAAATCGAAAAGTCAGAGGATCGGAGGCAGAGCGGAGGGTACGTGAGGGAAGATAGATCTCAAGTAGGCTTGACAGGTAATCGGGGGCTGCGTTATTGAGGCTTTTGTAGCACATGGTGTCTAGTTTGTACTGTATGCGCTTTGATACAGGGAGCCAGTGAAGTTGTGCCAGGAGAGGAGATATGTGGTCAGCTTTTTTCTTTTTGAGTACAAGGCGTGCAGCATTGTTTTGAATGCGCTGTAGGATGTGAATGGTGGAGGCAGGAAGACCAGACAGGAGTGAATTGCAATAGTCAATGCGAGACATTATGAAGGAGAGAACGAGTTTTGCAGTTGTTTCGACAGAGAGATACTTCCTGATCAGCCTTATACGATGGAGATGATAGTAGCAGGATCTGGCAGTTTGAGAAACAAAGTTGTTCATGGAGAGGGTAGAGTCAATGCAGACACCAAGGTTTTTAGCTGAATCAGAAATTGGGACTGATGTGTTACATAATGGGAGAGAAAGAGGAGGCAGCTGAGAAAGTTTCTGACGGGTGCCAATGAGGATAGCTTCTGTTTTGTCGTCATTAAGCTGAAGTCTATTGTGTGTCATCCAGTTCTTAATGTCCGAGTAACACTCAGTGGTGCGAGTCAACAGGCGCTGTATATTATCAGGTGAGTCACTGTCTTGAAGTTGGGTGTCATCAGCATAGAAGTGGTGTTTTATAGAATGGGAGTTGATGATGGTGGACAGGGGGGAGGTGTAAAGAGTGAAAAGAACAGGGCCAAGGACAGATCCTTGTGGAACACCACAGGTCAGGTATGCAGGTTGAGAGTAAGTGCCATTGATGAGAACGGTTTGTTTTCTGTTGGATAGGTATGAAGTGAACCAAGACAGAGCAATGTCAGAGATGCCAAAAGTATGATGAAGTCTAGAAAGGAGAATACCATGATCAATGGTATCAAAGGCTGCAGACAGATCAAGGAGTGTGAGGAGAGAGACTTTGCCAGTATCAGTTGCAAGGAGGAGATTGTTGAGAATGTGTAGTAGGGCAGTTTCAGTGCTATGGCACTGGCGGTAGGCTGACTGGAAAGGATTGAGGAGATTGTTGGCAGACAGGTGAGAGTTCAGCTGGTTGAGGACGACTTTTTCAAGGAGTTTTGACAAGAAAGAGAGATTAGAGATAGGCCGGTAATTTTTCAGTTCATTTGGGTCTAAATTGTGTTTCTTGAGGAGAGGGTGAACAATAGCAGACTTGAAAGAATCTGGGACAGTTCCAGTTTGAAGAGAAGTGTTGATGATGTCAGTGATGAATGGGAGGAGAGTAGGGAGACAGTCGGAGTAGAGAGAACCTGTAAGAGGATCCAGTTCGCAGGTTTTGAACGACATGGATCTGATTGTGTTGAAAATTTCTTCTTGTGAGACTGGGGTAAAAGTAGTGAGAGGTGTGCCAGAGAAGG
>CM060311.1:6840446-6855446 GCA_030674185.1 Monoplex corrugatus | reverse complement strand
ACTATGTGAAAACATGGACAACACCTGTGTGGAAGGCACAATATCCCTAAAGATGCACTATGTCAAAACATGGACAACACCTGTGTGAAAGGCACAATAACCCTAAAGATGCACTATGTCAAAAAATGGACAGCACCTGTTTGGAAGGCACAATATCCCCAAAAATGCACTATGTGAAAAAATGGACAGCACTGTGTGGCCAGCACAATATCCCTAAAGATGCACTATGTGTGAAAATGGACAACACCTGTGTGGTAGGCACAATATCCTAAAGATGTACTATGCTTACCACCGCGCATCAGTAGAAAAGCACTAGCACTTTGTCACGTTTTGTTGAACAAATTGACACAGATAACTGCAACTCTGCCGCCTCTGACCACTTTATAAAGTGAAAAACTTCAACACATGAGGCCTGCCTTCTACACAATGTGTTTACCTGACTGGACATGTTCATAGTGAGTGTTGTGTTATCTTCTATACATGGACCAGATTGTACCGACTGCTGTGTTATCTTCTGCATAACCTCACTGTTATCTCCTACACATGACTGTGACCTGTAATGACCATGAAGGCAAAATATTAGTTCACATTTCCCAATGTCCACATCTGATATCTGGAGCTAAATATTGTAGATTACTTGGTTTGATGGCCAGAGCCAGGGTGACTGTTATATTTACTTTTATTCTGCTTACCTAACACGTCCACTGGTTTGATGGCCAGAGCCAGGGTGACTGTTATATTTACTTTTATTCTGCTTACCTAACACGTCCACTGGTTTGATGGCCAGAGCCAGGGTGACTGTTATATTTACTTTTATTCTGCTTACCTAACACGTCCACACCACAGTTAAGTCTGTTGATGTACACAGGCTGCGTTCACTGTAGGATGTGTTGGGTTATTACGATACAAATCTGTTTCACAACATCGCACACGAGTGCAAACATAACAGACCAGTATCAACTCTATGCTGATGTAGCTGACTGTGTTCATTGTTCAGTGCGCGGGCCTACCACGACGAAAATCTGTTTCAAAACATCGCACACGAGTTCAAACACAACAGCCAAAACAAGTGCGACTGCCCGCGCCCACGCAAACATGAACCAGAAGAACAAGAAAACCAATATAAGCGCGTATCCAACGAGACAAAACAAAACAAGCGCAAACTCTCGGCCAACTAGCCCCTGCCAAGCGCGAACGCAGGGTCACAAACAGATCACAGACACCAAACAGTGGATAATAAAAACGGCAGGGAAGTTTTTTTAGTCCCGTTTTTATTATCCACTGTTTGGTGTCAGTGATCTGTTTGTGACCGTGCGTTCGCGCTTGACAGGGGCTAGTTGGCCGAGAGTTTGCGCTTGTTTTGTTTTGTCTCATTGGATACGCGCTTATATTGGTTTTCTTGTTCTTCTGAAACACAACAGACCAGTATCAACACCATGCTGATAAACACAGACACCATTCACTGCTCAGTGTGTGTAGGCCTACCACGACAAAAATCTGTTTCACAACATCGCACACAAGAGCAAACATAACACCAGTATCAAGTCTATGATGATGTACACAGGCTACGTCCGCTGTACGAGGTGTAGGCCCACCACGACAAAAACCCCTTCCATAAAGTCACAAGTGCACACGAGTGCAAACATAACAGACCAGTATCAATCCCATGTTGATATATATACAAAGACTGTGCTCATCGTTTAGTGTGTAGGCCTATTACGACAAATTCCGTCTCACAAGGTCACGAGGTCAAACAAAACAGCTCAGAATCGATGAAGGCTATTTTTAGACCTGAGCCATTTCATTACGGTGTTTCTATGTCAGTTTGAACCACGTGATGGCTCGTGACCGATGATGCAGGCCCACTGAACAACTACAACACAACTCGAGCATGTCGAAGCAATAATACCCCCCAGGCAAAGATGCTCACAATGATAGGAAAATTTCGCGCTGTCGGATTGAAAGTAAGGACAGTTTGTGACGGATGGGGTGACAGACACGTGTGCTGTTGATATTTGCCTTGTGACGTGGCAGTTTTCCACTTACTGGTTGTAAGGCTTAACCCCTTAGTTCCCTCGCCCAATCTACCATCTACTTGCATTGTCATACCAAAGCTAAAATTTAACCCTTTTACTCCCTCACCCTGTCCACCAGCTCCCTGCATTATCAGTCATCTGATTCCATTAACACCCTCACCCTGTCCACCAGCAATCTGCATTATCAGTCATCTAAAGCAAAGACAACTCGGATTCCATTAACACTCTTACCCTGTCCACCAGCAATCTGCATTGTCAATCATCTAAAGCAAAGACAACTCTGATTCCATTAACACCCTTACCCTGTCCACCAGCTTCCTCCCTTACCCTGTCCACCGGCTTCCCTCATTATCAGTCATCTAAAGCAAAGCCAACTGATTCCATTAACAGCCTTACCCTGTCCACCAGCTTCTTGCATTATCAGTCATCTAAAGCAAAGCCAACTCTGATTCCATTAACACCCTTACCCTGTCCACCAGCTTCCCCCGATATCAGTCCTTGTAGTAAATCAAGAACTTAACCTTTTCACTGCCTCACCCTATCCACCAGCTTTCTCCACCACAGTCTTTCAAAACAAAGCAAAAAATTATCTTTTCACTCCCCCACCCTATCCACCAGCTTCCTGCATCTATTATTTCATGCAAAGTAAACCAAAAACTTAACCCTTTCACTACCTCATCCTGTCCAACAACTTTCTGCTTCATCAGTCATAGCAAAGCAAAAACTTAACCCTTTTACTCCTTCACCCTATCTACCAGTGCCCACTTCTAGGAAGCTGGTAGATAGGGTGATGGAATGAAAGGATTATTTTTTGCAGCTTGTAGATAGGGTGAGGGAATCAAAAAGGTCAATGATGAACACGCCCAATACAGGCACAAGAATATGTATCTCCAAAAAAAAAAAAATGTAGCCTACATGTAAAAAAACCCTCAAAACACACCAAAAAGAAAAAAACAACAAATAACAAAAACAACTAAAAAAAAAACACACAACAACAAAAACAAAAACAAACAAACAAAGAATTAGCAGGTAATGATGAATAGACTGGTATTCATGTTTAACCCTTTGACTCCTGCACCCTGTGCACCAGCATCCAGCATTGTCAAACCATGCAAGCAAAGCAACCGGAAGCAAGTGGACAGGATGCAGAGGTCAAAGGGTTAAGTTTTTGCTGTTGGTGGACAGAGCGCAGGAGTCAAAGGGTTATGTTTTTGCAGTTGGTGGACAGAGTGCAGGAGTCAAAGGGTTAATTTTTTCGGTTGGTGGACAGAGTGCATGAGTCAAAGGGTTAAGTTTCCTCAGTTGGTGGATAGAGTGCAGGAGTCAAAGGGTTAAGTTTTTGCAGCTGTGAACAGGGTGCAGGAGTCAAAGGGTTAAGTTTTGCAGTTGGTGGACAGAGTACAGGAGTCAAAGGGTTAAGTTTTTGCAGTTGGTGGACAGGGTGCAGGTGTCAAAGGGTTAAGTTTTTGCAGTTGGTGGACACAGTACAGGAGTCAAAGGGTTAAGTTTTTGCAGTTGGTGTACAGGGTGCAGGAGTCAAAGGGTTAAGTTTTTGCCGTTGGTGGACAGGGTGCAGGAGTCAAAGGGTTAAGTTTCCTCAGTTGGTGGACAGAGTGCAGGAGTCAAAGGGTTAAGTTTCCTCAGCAGGAGTCAAAGGGTTAAGTTTTTGCAGTTGGTGGACAGAGTACAGGAGTCAAAGGGTTAAGGTTTTGCAGTTGGTGGACACAGTACAGGAGTCAAAGGGTTAAATTTTTCAGTTGGTGGACACAGTACAGGAGGAGTCAAAGGGTTAAGTTTTTGCAGTCGGTGGACAGAGTGCAGGAGTCAAATGGTTAACTCAGAGCGATAACAATCATTAATCTGAACACGCCTAGTAATACGCACTAAAGAATGTAAAACAATACACACGTATGTTATGTATGTTATATCCAGTTACATTTAATTCTTATGCTTAAAAAATACTTCTGAATTAAAACATTTGTTTTAAACAATCAATACACAGTTTTCTCATTAAAATAATCATCAATGTGAATCAGTCTCACTAAAATAATTATCAACTCGAACAACTCACTAAAATAATTTTCAACATGGACCACTCACTAAAATAATTATTAAAATGAACCAGTCATATCAAAATAATTGTTGAAACACTCAATAAAATAATTATCAACGAGACCCAATCTCACTAAGATAATTATCAACGAGAGCCAATCTCACTAAAATAATTATCAACGAGAGCCAATCTCACTAAGATAATTATCAACGAGAGCCCATCTCACTAAAATAATTATCAACGAGAGCCAATCTCACTAGATTAATTATCAACGTGAACTTGTCTCACTAAAATAATTATCAACGAGAGCCAGTCTCACTAAAATAATTATCAAAGAGAACCAGCCTCACTAAGATAATTATAAACATGAACCAGTCTCACTTAAATGATGAACAGGAACCAGCCTAAATCTGGTTACAAACACGCTCAAAGGGAGGGAACCTCGCCTAAATGACTCCAGTTTTACATGGCACAGTTGTTTTTCTTGTAAATCACATGCGTGGGGAGGTGAAGCGCAACCGCTTTTCCGTCTGCATATGTGTGTTTATTTTACGTTAACAAGAAGCAACAGTATTAGTCCACGCTGACCATGTCTTGGGTCGGTTCTGTGTGTCAGTGTGTGTGTGAGTGTGCGTACATGCATATGTATATTATGCGTGCTTGTATGTGTGTGTATTTTCAAGTGTGTGATTGTCACATATGCACTGGTGTGTCTCAATGACTGTGACGAATGCCCTGTGTTGGCTAGTGACTGCGTGCTTGTCACCTCTCACTTTCAGCCTGTACCACTGGCTAGCACTGCTGCTCGCAGCTCTGAAAAAGGACAGCAGAGTGCATTTATCTCTCTGTCAGTACATAGCCTCTCCATCAGCAAGCCATACATTGCGCCTCCAGTGGCGACATGTGGTAACTGAGCAACCTCAAGGACTCAGGCTAAAACTCGAGGGAATCGGAGGAGGTCTGGTCCCCAGACGTGCAGCACTCAGGCTTACTGGCGTGTGGACATGCCCTGGTGCCCACGAACCAGATCCCCAGCTATGGGTAAATAGCACCACTTGGGATCCAGTTCAGGGCATTTCAGACCTTGCTGAACAGCAAAATGGGCTGTGTCTGGAGCATCATGCCTGGCCACTTTCGCAACTGTTCAAACAACCCCAATAGTTGAAGTAAGACAGTGTTGGGAGCTTCTGGCTGCTAACTGTCGAGACTATATTAGTATATAGTAAGGGGAAAGGAGCTGACCGCTATGTGAGCTGGTGGCAAGGCGGACTGCCGGAAAGAAAGATGAAGACCAGAGTGGGGCGAGAGAGGGGTCTTCCATTCCTTCTTGGTCCAGAGGCTGGGCTGGGCCTGGTTGGTGCACATTGTGTGTCTATGTCCCGGGGCTTGTCATTTCCCCACCTTGCCATTCGCTTTGTAAACAAAGTGACTGATGTCTGGGTCCGAATGGGTCATGCAACGCATGGGCAGCCCCCCCCCCCTTTTCTTGAAGAAATGACTCTCAAAATGGCGTCGGGGGCTCGGGAGGTGAGTGTCCTGAGAGTGGCGAGGCATTGGTGATCCGGGTCCCATCCGCACCTTCGTGGTGTTTCTTGTTAACAACCTTGTGCGTGTTTCGGGAGAGACCAAGGCTAAGGGAGTAAACCCTGACAGAAAATCCTATGGAAGGCAAAGGGAAACCACCATCGTATCTTCCCTAGAAAAATCATGCCTGAAACACGAAAAATAAAGTCAACGACACAAACAGGGACTCCAGTGGAGCACTTTGGTCCGGTAGGGGGAGTTACAATAAAAAGATGACATCGCTGTTAAGTTCTTGAAATCAGTGGTTCATAAAGCCACCTTGGTTAGTAGATTCTAACCCCCCTTCTTCCACTCCCTAGTCTAAATTGTAACCTAGTTTAACTGGTCTTTGACAAGCACTCACAAAAGGATATAAATAAATTCACAATATTTCTTTAATCACCTCAGTGAATTGGTTTTATTCGTTGTCTTTGGGTGTGTGCTTGACGAAGGCAAGTTGGCCAAACAAGTGCTTCTGTTTTGTTTCGTTAAATAAATATTCGTAGTAGTACTAGTAGTAGTAGTAATACTAATAGGGACTGACTTTCAATGGCCTAGGGCCTTGCGGCCTATTTACGTCTCCTCTTTCTCAACCATTTCTAATACGGGTGTTAAAATGCGCATTTTCTTTTTGTTTACATAAAGCCTAATCAAGCATTTAATAATCTGTGTGAATTACTGACAAATAATCAATGACCGACTGTAAATTTTCCTAAAATTTTCCTAGATTTTACGGAGCTCAACGAAATGCCGGCCATCTTGACGCATGTTTTCATTCTGTTCTCATTATTTTGTTTGCTTCAGCACTAGCATTTTGACTGGAAGTATGAAAAGTAAAACCAAACTACTACCTCATGAAGTTCTTGCGTCCATACTTTGGCATTCATAGGTTCCAGCTTCGCTCTGAATCATGTTAGTAAAATCGAACAAAATTGCGACGTCATAAAGCATTTTCGTCAAGCTTTGGCGTTCACAGATTTCCAGTTTCAGTTTGATTTTTTACGTGAATTGGAACCAGAGTGCGACGTCATATAGTATATACGTCAATATTTTGGCCTTCACAAGTTTCCAGTGTCGTCAGGCTTTGGGTTATAGGCAGTGTATGTTTTCAAAACATGTCGGACAGCTAACCCATTGCCCCTGATGTATTGTGACAATGGCAGCCTGCAGACATGTTTAACACAATGACAACAGCACTGCTAAGTTGTTTTGTCTGGTTTTTACATGGGGTCATCATCGTATGTGCCCAAGAGGACAGTGAGTTTGACCACAATTTTATGGGAATGAAAAGGACAATGTTTGTTGTGTGATATTTTTGTTAGATTCTAGACGTTGTCATCCATGTTTTTAGTTGTTTTTGTTGTTGTTGTTGTTGTTGTTTTTTGGTTTTTTTTGCTTTTTGTTTTCTGTTTTCTTTGTTTTCTTGTTCACATCGAGTAGCCCCCTTGTGGAATAAACTCCCAACTAACATAACATTTGCACAAGATACTAACAAAGTCAAGAATTGTTTTGGACGAAATTCCAAAATTCAAAGAACTTTTCATTGATTATGATGATTAAATGCCTGATTAGGCTTTATTTAGGCTGTGTTAGAAATAGTTGAGAAAAAAGGGACGTAAATAGGCCGCAAGGCTTAGGCCATTGAAAGCCAGTCCCTATTACTACTACTACTACTACTACTACTACTACTACTACTACTACTACTACTAATTACTACTACTACTACTACTACTTCTACTTCTTGTTTTGTTTTTCTTGGTCTTTCTTTGTACTTTTCTGCATTTTCAGTTAAATCTACTAAACAAGGTCACAATATTTTATTTCAGTTCTTTTTTCTGGCTGTTTTTTATATGCGTGTGTATCACTACCCCCACGCCGCACATTACCCCTCTTCAACTCATCTTCAAACTCACTTAGAGTTAAGCTGAGATCACAATGAGAATCGGATATGAGGGGCTGCAGAACTGGGGACAATATTTCATAGTGCTATGAGAATGGGGATGATACTGATGTAAACGATAGTGATGGTGATACTATGGATTTCCGTTTCCAGTTGAGACTGCGTGAAAGGGTGTACTCTACGTTTCCTTTTATAAAATAACGTAGCTTCAACCAGGACCGACAGATACAGTCACCTGCAGTGCTGTTAAGAACATTGGAACAACGCCCTCAGTGAAACATCCATGAAATGGATGATGCTCGACTGTGCAGTCCCAGTCTTCACAACGAGCCAAATGCACTCGACTATGGTTTAAGAACCATTCAGAGCCGAAAAACATAACAAGTTTTTTTTTTTTTTTTTTTTTTTTTTTTTTTGAGTAATCATAGGGATCCAATATACGACTTCCCAGTCAGCTCATGCCACTACCTCTCAAGTATTTGTTTAATCCTTTCTCTCCAGCAGGAAGCTGGTGGATAGGGTGAGGGAGTAAAAGGGTTAAAATTTTGCTTTGCTATCATAGCTGGCATTTTATGAGGAAAGAGGAATTGGAGTACCTGGTCACAACGGGAAAGCTGGAGGGAATGAGTGCACCAGGTGGACCCAGGGAGAAGATAATAGACGGACTTGCAGAGTGGCTGAAGATCTAGAGTGGAAGAGATGCTGGAGGCAACAAGAGATAGAGCCAGATGGAAATCCACGATTGCCAACGCCATGCGGCAAGGCACCTGATGATGATCATCATCATGGCTGGCAGTGCAGAATGCTGGTGGATAGGGTGAGGGAGCGAAAGGGTGAAATACGCGTAAATACGATATTGAGTATGAAGTCTTTTGTTTTAAAACGTCGCTATCTCGGTTTTTTAAGAAACGTATTGGAATTGTTTTCCTCAAGAGTGAAGTTAACATTTTTGCTTCCCTCAAAAAATTACAGGTTCTTAGAAACATGTCATTATTCCCATACAAATCACTTAACGGATAAAAAATACTTTGAAGATGTCTTCACTTCCGTGAAACTTTTGTTTTGTTGTTCATTTGTATGTGATTTGTGGTGTGAATAGATGAGTTACATTTATGAAATTTCATCACACAAATGGTTTAAATTGTCTTTATATTACACACCTCTTCATGTGGGACAAAGACTTAAATGAATATATTATCTGAAGTCTGAAATTTCAGGTTCCGTGTTGGGACAATAGTATTGTTCCTCGAAAAAAACAACAAACACTCAAACGATGAAACAAACAAACAAACAAACAAACAAACAAATAATCAAACAAACAAACAATCAATCAATCAAACAAACAATCAATCAATCAATCAATCAATCAAACAAATAAACAAACAATCAAATAAACAAACAAAAAACGAACAAACAACCAATCAATCAATCAAACAAACAAACAATCAAACAATCAAATCAATCAAACAAACAAACAATCAACCAAACAATCAAACAATCAAACAAACAAACAATCAATCAAACAAAAATCAAACAAACAAACAAACAATCAATCATTCAAACAAACAAACAAACAAACAAACAATCAAACAAACAATCAAACAAACAATCAAACAAACAAACAAACAAAAAAACAAAACCCCAGGTCACAATGATTGAATGCAAGAACTTTCCCCTAATAATTAGATGATCAGAAATTCATCGTGGACAGTATGGTTTGGACCCTCTGTACTGTTGGGTCACTTTTAAACTGTGGGATCTACTTTCGGACTCGTCACTTTGTTATCCACAACCCTGAGTAGCTTAATAGGTCAAGCCTACATCATACACAGTTAGTGAAGTAGTAGACGGCAGGTATAATTTACAGCGAAAACATCGTGAGAAACCTAGAGGAATACCCTGGATTAAAGGTTGGAGGAAAAATGATAAACAACATTCGATACGCAGATAACACCGTGCTAATTGCAGAAAGTGAAAGGGATCTACAAAACCTTGTGAATATACTTGAAATAGAAAGCAAAGGTAAGGGGTTGGAAGTAAACAGTAGGAAGACTGAAGTCATGGTGATCAGTAAAAAGCATGAAATTCCCTCATGCAAAATAACAGCAAACGGCACAACTTTGAGACAGGTTGTTAAGTTTAAATACCTGGGAACGATCATTTCACCAGACGGCAGAAATCGCCAGCAGAATCGGCCAAGCCAAAACAACATTCAAGAAGGTGGAAAGCATTCTTACCAACAAATGCCTATCAATTAACATCAGGAAGAGAGTTCTTGAATGTTATATAGAACCAATACTGTACTACGTAGTACAGTATTGGTTCTATATTATTATTATGAACATTTAGTACGCCTAATCAAATTAATGCCCTAGGCGTTTACAATGGCAAAACATATAACCAGAATCACAAGCACACACACCCACAGAAGCACCCACACACACACAAACACACACACACACACACAAACACACACACAGCATGACATGCAAATACAATGACACATTGACACTAAGACACTATAATGTCACCATTACATTACATGGGGGGAAGGGGGCAGAGATTACCAGTTTTGGGAAACAGGTAAGTTTTGAGGGAGCGTTTGAATGTGGACAGAGAGGGTGAGTATCTAAGAGAGCGAGGTAACTGATTCCAGATGGTTGAAGCTTGATAGGAAAAAGAACGCTGCCCAAACCTTTTAGTGCGGACTATGGGGATACTATAGAGACGGGTATCAGATGAGGACCGCAAAGCTCGAGATGGCGTGTAGAGATGTAACAGATGGGTGAGATACTCAGGACAGGAAGACTCAATAGATTTGAAGCAGAGGCAGGCAATCTTGTAGGATATTCTTTGCTGAACAGGGAGCCAGTGGAGAGAACAGAGCAATGGCGTAACATGGTTAAATATGCGAGGCGTGGACAGTCAACAAGCAATGCCAGAACAAGATTGAGGCAGCCGAGATGTGGTTTCTGAGAAGGATGTTGAGAGTTCCAAGGACAGCAAAGAAAACAAACGAGACAGTCTTGATGGAGGCAGACACAAGTAGATCATTCATAAGGAAGATTAGGAAAAGGCAGGCAACATTCATAGGCCATTTTATGAGGAAAGGGGAATTGGAACACCTGGTCACAACGGGAAAGCTGGAGGGAAAGAGAGCACCGGGTAGACCCAGAGAGAAGATGCTAGACGGACTTGCAGAGTGGCTGAAGACGAGGAGGGTGGAAGAGATGCTTGAGGCAACAAGTGATAGAGACAGAGGGATGTCCATAATCGCCAACGCCATGCGGCAAGGCACCGGATGATGATGATGATGAGGTATAATTACTTGTAGTAACGGGAGTGTATGGTTTACTGTGGTTCAGAACTTGCCTCAGATCCAAGAAACCACGATTCGAATGACGGACTAGACAAGAACTTTCTCCCCCCCCCTCCCCCTTCCCCTTGCTCTATATCTTGTGGAGGTCTGGGTGCTAGTCTTTTAAATGAGATGACGAACTGAGGTCCCTTGTGCAGCATGTTCTCAGCGCATGTTAAAGATCCCGAGACAACGAAGGAGTTATCTGAGGCAAAGTAAAATAGAAAGATCCGCTTCCAACCATAAACTTAAGTACACGCATACAGGTGGGAAGACGATGGTGATGTATTGCAGTGACGCGCTCTGCCCGAGGACAGCAGTCTGATTTGATTTCTAGTGGTAGGCTGATAAAATACCAGTATGAAATACAGACTAGGTAAAACATAGTCTAGGTAGGACCTCAAGACCTGGCCAGCTCATGGGTTTATGTGCAGGCTTAAGGCTTGTGCCATGATCACCATACACATGGCACTTGTGACGTTAGTGCGTATGGAATTCGTTCCGAGCCAGAGACGTTATCTTGAGAAACTGAAACTGAAACTGAATTGCATAAGGTAAATCGATTGTGACCCAAACAGAAATAAATACAGTAAATGTAGCTCACCACAAATAGATAATAACATTGGCCGAACAGACACAATGAGATACTGGCATATTTTAAGTCGTTTTTTTTTTTCTCTCTTTCTCCTTGAGGCTTGGTTGGAAAAGTGTGTTGACTGCCGAACATAGTGACGTATTGTGTACAACTAAGTAGGGGAGGCTATCAAATGCTTCCTTGACTATCGAGTTCAGTTTATAAAACGAAGTAAGCTCCCCTCGCAAACGCCGGTCAACGTGCGTGTTGTGTGACATTGTCATTATTACCATCGTTATTATCGCACGCCTTCACTTCGTCGTCATCGTTATCGTTCTCCGCTTCTTCCATCCACTCTTTTTCTCTTCGTCCTCTCCGCATTCTCCTCCTCTTCTTCCCCTCCTTTTCTTTCTGTCCAAATCTTCTCTTTCTCTTCTCCTCGTTCTCCTCTTCTCTCTCTCCTTCTCTTATCCCTGTTCTTCTTTTCTCCGTCTTGTCTTTCTCCATCTTCTTCTCCCTTTCTCCTTCTTTCCTTCTCCCTCTTCTTCTCTCTCGCCATCTCCTGTCTCCTCTTTCCCCTTCTCCTCTCCCTGTTTATGCCTTCTTCTCTTCTTCTCCTTCTCCCTGTCTTTGTCTTCTCCTCTCTTCTTCTCCTCTCCCTGTCTTTGTCTTCTCTCCTCTTCTCCTCTCCTTGTCTTTGTCTTCTCTCTCTTCTCTCTCTCCCTGTCTTTGTCTTCTCTCTGTCCTTCTCCTCTCCCTGTCTTTGTCTTTCTCCTTTCTCTTCTCACTGTCTTTATCTTCTCCTCTCCTTCTCTTCTCACTGATCTTTGTCTTCTCCTCTCTTTCTCTCCTCTCACTGCTTTCTTCTCTCTCTTCTTTCTTCTCCCTATCTTTGTCTTCTCCCTCTCTTCTCTTCTCCCTGTCTTTGTCTTCTCTCTCTTCTTCTTCTCCCTGTCTTTGTCTTCTCCCTCTCCTTCTCTTCTCCCTGTCTTTGTCTTCTCTCTCTTCTTCTCTTCTCCCTGTCTTTGTCTTCTCCCTCTTCTTCTCCTCTCCCTGTCTTTGTCTTCTCTCTCTTCTTCTCTTTTCCCTATCTTTGTCTTCTCCCTCTTCTCGTCTTCCTGTCTTTGTCTTCTCCCTCTTCTTCTCCTCTCCCTATCTTTGTCTTCTCCCTCTTCTTCTCCTCTCTCTATCTTTGTCTTCTCCCTCTTCTTCTCCTCTCCCTATCTTTGTCTTCTCCCTCTTCTCGTCTTCCTGTCTTTGTCTTCTCCCTTTTCTCCTCTTCCTGTCTTTGTCTTCTCCCTCTTCTTCTCCTCTCCCTGTCTTTGTCTTCTCCCTCTTCTCCTCTTCCTGTCTTTGTCTTCTCCCTCTTCTTCTCCTCTCCCTGTCCTTCTCATCTTTCTCTTCATCTTTTATTGGAGTCTCTTTTTCCCCTCTCCATCTGTTCTGCTCGTCCTTATCATCTCCCCATCCCTCTCCCCGCCCTCTTCTGCTCGTCCTTCTCTTCCCCTTTTCCTCGTATCGTCCTTCTCCTCGTCCTCTTCTCATCGTTCTTCTCTCTTCCCTCTTGTCCCTGTCCTCTTGTCCCTGTCCTCTTGTCCCTGTCCTCTTCTTCCTCTCCTCTTCTTCCTCTCCTTTTTCTCCCTCTCCTCTTCTCCCTCTCCTCTTCCCCCTCTCCTCTTCTCCCTCTCCTTTTCTCCCTCTCCTTTTCTCCCTCTCCTTTTCTCCCTCTCCTTTTCTCCCTCTTCTCTTCTAATCTTCCTTCTCCCTCTTCTCTTCTACATCTCCTCTTCTCCCTCTCCTCTTCTCCCTCTCCTTTTCTCCCTCTCCTCTTCTCCCTCTTCTCTTCTACATCTCCTCTTCTCCCTCTTCTCTTCTACATCTCCTTTTCTCCCTCTCCTTTTCTCCCTCTTCTCTTCTCCCTTTCTCTTCTCCCTCTCCTTTTCTCCCTCTCCTTTTCTCTCTCTTCTCTTCTCCCTCTCCTCTTCTCCCTCCTCCTCTTCTCCCTCTCCTTTTCTCTCTCTCCTTTTCTCCCTCTTCTCTTCTACATCTCCTTTTATCCCTCTTCTCTTCTCCTCTCTCCTCTTCTCCCTCTCCTCTTCTCCCTCTCCTCTTCTCCCTCTCCTCTTCTCCCTCTCCTCTTCTCCCTCTCCTCTTCTCTTCTCCCTCTCCTCTTCTCCCTCTCCTCTTCTCCCTCTTCTCTTCTCCCTCTCCTCTTCTCCCTCTCATCTTCTCCCTCTTCTCTTCTCCCTCTCCTCTTCTCCCTCTCATCTTCTCCCTCTCCTCTTATCCCTCTCCTTTTATCCCTTTACTCTTCTCCCTCTCCTCTTCTCCCTGTCCTATTCTCCCTCTTCTCTTCTCCCTCTCCTTTTCTCCCTCTCCTCTTGTCCCTGTTCTCTTTTCCCCCTCCTCTTGTCCCTCTCCTCTTCTCTCTCTCCTCTTTTCCCTCTCCTCTTTTCCCTCTCCTTTTCTCCCTCTCCTCTTGTCCCTCTCCTCTTCTCCCTCTCCTCTTGTCCCTCTCCTCTTCTCCCTCTCCTCTTCTCCCTCTCCCCTTCTCCCTCTCCTCATCTCCCTCTCCTCTTCTCCCTCTCCCATTCTCCCTCTCCTCATCTCCCTCTCCTCTTCTCCCTCTCCTCTTGTCCCTCTCCTCTTCCCTCTCCTCTTGTCCCTCTCTTCTTCTCCCTCTCCTCTTCTCCCTCTCCCCTTCTCCCTCTCCTCTCCTCATCTCCCTCTCCTCTTCTCCCTCTCCTCTTGTCCCTCTCCTCTTCTCCCTCTCCTCTTCTCCCTCCCCTATTTTCCTCTCCTCTTCTCCCTGTCCTCTTTTCCCTGTCCTCTTTTCCCTCTCCTCTTTTCCCTCTCCTCTTTTCCCTCTCCTCTCCTCCCTCTCCTCTTCTCCCTCTCCTCTTCTCCATCTCCTCTTCTCCCTCTTCTCTTCTTCCTCTCCTCGTCCTCTTCGTCTTCTCCTTGTCTGAATCCTCTCTTCCTAGAACTCTTTCTTCTCGTCGTCTTTCTTCTCCTCTTCTTTTCCTCCACTTCCATTTCTCCTCCCCCTTTACATCCACCTCCTCATGATCATGTGCAGAAGATGCGTCCAAGTCGAAGAGTTGCAAAGGGAGATGTGCCTTGTTCGTGGTGAAGGAAAAACAGCCCGTGTGTCAGTGTGACGGACTGTGCCTTCAGTTCAGGGACTGCTGTAAGGATTACAGGGACATCTGCCAAATCAAGGGTGAGCCTACTCCCACCTCACCCACCCTTCCCCCGAGAGAGAGAGAGACAGAGAGAGAGAGGCAGAGAGAGAGAGAGAGAGACAGGCAGACAGACAGGCACAGAGAGAGAGAAAGAGAGAGAGAGACAGACAGACAGGCACTGAGAGAGAGAGAAAGAGAGAGGCAGAGAGACAGACAGGCAGAGAGAGAGAGAAAGAGAGAGAGAGAGAGGCAGACAGGCAGAGAGAGAGAGAGAGAGACAGAGAGAGAGAGAGAGAGACAGGCTGAGAGAGAGAGAGAGACAGACAGGCAG
>CM060311.1:6805446-6832946 GCA_030674185.1 Monoplex corrugatus | reverse complement strand
ATTTTGACCTCTCACCCCATCTCTGTTTTGACCTCTCTCCCCATCTCTGTTTTGACCTCTCACCCCGTCTCTGTTTTGACCTGTCTCCCCATCTCTATTTTGACCACTCTCCCCATCTCTATTTTGATCTCTCACCCCGTCTCTATTTTGACCTCTCTCCCCATCTCTATTTTGACTTCTCCCCCCGTCTCTATTTTGATCTCTCACCCGATCTCTATTTTGACCTGTCTCCCCATCTCTATTTTGACCTGTCTCCCCATCTCTATTTTGACCTGTCTCCCCATCTCTATTTTGACCTGTCTCCCCATCTCTATTTTGACCTCTCTCCCATCTCTATTTTGACATCTACCCCCATCTCTATTTTGACATCTACCCCCATCTCTATTTTGACCTCTCTCCCCATCTCTATTTTGACCTCTCTCCCCATCTCTATTTGACCTCTCTCCCCATCTCTATTTTGACCTCTCTCCCCATCTCTATTTTGATCTCTCTCCCCATCTCTATTTTGACCTCTCACCCCATCTCTATTTTGACCTCTCTCTCCCCATCTCTATTTTGACCTCTCACCCCATCTCTATTTTGACCTCTCTCCCCATCTCTATTTTGACCCTCTGACCTCCTCCATCTCTATTTGACCTCTCTTCCCCATCTCTATTTTGACCTCTCTCCCCATCTCTATTTGACCTCTCTCCCCATCTCTATTTTGACCTCTCTCCCCATCTCTTTTTGACCTCTCCCCCATCTCTATTTTGACCTCTCTCCCCATCTCTATTTGACCTCTCTCCCATCTCTATTTTGACCTCTCTCCCCATCTCTATTTGACCTCTCTCCTCATCTCTATTTGACCTCTCTCCCCATCTCTATTTGACCTCTCTCCCATCTCTATTTTGACCTCTCTCCCCATCTCTATTTGACCTCTCTCCCATCTCTATTTTGACCTCTCTCCCCATCTCTATTTTGACCTCTCTCCTCATCTCTATTTTGACCTCTCTCCCCATCTCTATTTTGACCTCTCTCCCATCTCTATTTGACCTCTCTCCCCATCTCTATTTTGACCTCTCTCCCCATCTCTATTTTGACCTCTCTCCCCATCTCTATTTTGACCTCTCTCCCCATCTCTATTTGACCTCTCTCCCCATCTCTATTTTGACCTCTCTCCCCATCTCTATTTGACCTCTCTCCCCATCTCTATTTTGACCTCTCCCCATCTCTATTTTGACTCTCTACCCCCATCTCTATTTTGACCTCTCTCCCCATCTCTATTTTGACCTCTCTCCCCATCTCTATTTTGACCTCTCTCCCCATCTCTATTTTGACCTCTCCATCCCCATCTCTATTTTGACCTCTCTCCCCATCTCTATTTTGACCTCTCCCCCATCTCTATTTTGACCTCTCTCCCCATCTCTATTTTGACCTCTCTCCCCATCTCTATTTGACCTCTCTCCTCATCTCTATTTTGACCTCTCTCCCCATCTCTATTTGACCTCTCTCCCCATCTCTATTTTGACCTCTCTCCCCATCTCTATTTTGACCTCTCCCCCATCTCTATTTTGACCTCTCTCCCCATCTCTATTTGACCTCTCTCCCATCTCTATTTTGACCTCTCTCCCCATCTCTATTTGACCTCTCTCCCCATCTCTATTTTGACCTCTCTCCCCATCTCTATTTGACCTCTCTCCCATCTCTATTTTGACCTCTCTCCCCATCTCTATTTTGACCTCTCTCCTCATCTCTATTTTGACCTCTCTCCCCATCTCTATTTGACCTCTCTCCCCATCTCTATTTTGACCTCTCTCCCCATCTCTATTTTGACCTCCTCACCCCATCTCTATTTTGACCTCTCTCCCCATCTCTATTTTGACCTCTCTCCTCATCTCTATTTTGACCTCTCTCCCCATCTCTATTTGACCTCTCTCCCCATCTCTATTTTGACCTCTCTCCCCATCTCTATTTTGACCTCTCTCCTCATCTCTATTTTGACCTCTCTCCCCATCTCTATTTTGACCTCTCTCCTCATCTCTATTTGACCTCTCTCCCCATCTCTATTTGACCTCTCTCCCCATCTCTATTTTGACCTCTCTCCCCATCTCTATTTTGACCTCTCTCCCCATCTCTATTTGACCTCTCTCCCCATCTCTATTTTGACCTCTCTCCCCGTCTCTATTTTGACCTCCTCTCCCCATCTCTGTTTTGACCTCTCTCCCCATCTCTATTTGACCTCTCTCCCCATCTCTATTTTACCTCTCTCCCCATCTCTATTTACCCTCTCTCCCTATCTCTATTTTGACCTCTCTCTCCATCTCTATTTTGACCTCTCTCCCCATCTCTATTTTACCTCTCTCCCCATCTCTATTTTGACCTCTCTCTCCATCTCTATTTTGACCTCTCTCCCCATCTCTATTTGACCTCTCTCCCCATCTCTATTTTAACATCTCTCCCCATCTTTATTTTGACCTCTCTCCCCATCTCTATTTTGACCTCTCTCCCCATCTCTATTTGACCTCTCTCCCCATCTCTATTTTGACCTCTCTCCCCATCTCTATTTTGACCTCTCTCCCCGTCTCTATTTTGACCTCTCTCCCCATCTCTGCTTTGACCTCTCTCCCCATCTCTGTTTTGACCTCTCTCCCCATCTCTATTTGACCTCTCTCCCCATCTCTGTTTTGACCTCTCTCCCCATCTCTATTTGACCTCTCTCCCCATCTCTATTTTACCTCTCTCCCCATCTCTATTTTACCTCTCTCCCTATCTCTATTTTGACCTCTCTCTCCATCTCTATTTTGACCTCTCTCCCCATCTCTATTTTACCTCTCTCCCCATCTCTATTTTGACCTCTCTCTCCATCTCTATTTTGACCTCTCTCCCCATCTCTATTTGACCTCTCTCCCCATCTCTATTTTAACATCTCTCCCCATCTTTATTTTGACCTCTCTCCCCATCTCTATTTTGACCTCTCTCCCCATCTCTATTTTACCTCTCTCCCCATCTCTATTTTGACCTCAGCGCTTAGATTTGATTTTTTCAAGATTTTGCGCTATATAAATATTGTAATTATTATTATTATTATTACTATTTGACCTCTCTCCCCATCTCTATTTTGACCTTTCTCCCCATCTCTATTTTGACCTTTCTCCCCATCTCTATTTTGACCTCTCTCCCCATCTCTATTTTGACCTCTCTCCCCATCTCTATTTTGACCTCTCCCCGTCTCTATTTTAATTTGTTTCAGGTTGCATTTCGCCATCTCCACCGGGTTTCATTGTATTGTGTTGCAGTCTGTATTTTGACGTCTTCTAGACAATATTTTGACCTCTCCCAGACTATATTTTGACGTTTCCCAGACAATATTTTGACGTCTCCTAGACAATATTATGACCTCTCCCAGACAATATTTTGACGGCTCCTAGACAATATTTTGACGTCTCCCAGACAATATTTTGACCTCTCCCAGACAATATTTTGACGTTTCCCAGAAAATATTTTGACGTCTCCCAGACAATATTTTGACCTCTCGCAGACAATATTTTGACCTCTCCCAGAAAATATTTTGACGTCTCCCAGACAATATTTTGACCTCTCCAAGACAATATTTTGACCTCTCGCAGACAATATTTTGACCTCTCCCAGACAATATTTTAACCTCTCCCAGACAATATTTTAACCTCTCCTAGACAATACTTCGACCATTTCCTTACTATGGTGCGACCTTTCCCATACTTTATTGCACCTTTCCTATATTATGTTTTGACCTCTCTTATACTATATTTCGAGCTTTTCCAGGCTGTTTTGACCTTTCCCGTAGTATATTTCGGCTATTTCTATACTATATTTCGACCTTTCCCGTAGTATATTTCGGCTATTTCTATACTATATTTCGACCTTTCCCGTACTATATTTCGACCATTTCTATACTATATTTCGACCTTTCCCGTACTATATTTCGGCTATTTCTATACTATATTTCGACCTTTCCCGTACTATATTTCGACCATTTCTATACTATATTTCGACCTTTCCCGTAGTATATTTCGACCATTTCTATACTATATTTCGACCTTTCCCGTACTATATTTCGACCATTTCTATACTATATTTCGACCTTTCCCGTAGTATATTTCGACCATTTCTATACTATATTTCGACCTTTCCCGTACTATATTTCGACCATTTCTATACTATATTTCGACCTTTCCCGTACTATATTTCGACCATTTCTATACTATATTTCGACCTTTCTCGTACTATATTTCGACCATTTGTATACTATATTTCGACCTTTCCCGTACTATATTTCGACCATTTCTATACTATATTTCGACCTTTCTCGTACTATATTTCGACCATTTGTATACTATATTTCGACCTTTCCCGTACTATATTTCGACCATTTGTATACTATATTTCGACCTTTCCCGTACTATATTTCGACCATTTCTATACTATATTTCGACCTTTCCCGTACTATGTTTTGACCGTTTTCCTTCCTATGTTTCTACATTTCCTATACTATGTTTCCACCCTTCCTGTACTATATTTCGAGTTTTTCCAGGCTTTTTCTACCTTTCCTATACTATGTTTCCACCTTTTCTGTACTATATTTCTACTTTCCTATACTATGTTTCCACCTTTCCTGAACTATATTTCTACTTTCCTATACTATGTTTCCACCTTTTCTGTACTCTATTTCTACTTTCCTATACTATGTTTCCACCTTTCCTGTACTATATTTCTACTTTCCTATACTATGTTTCCACCTTTTCTGTACTATATTTCTACTTTCCTATACTATGTTTCCACCTTTTCTGTACTAAATTTCTACTTTCCTATACTATGTTTCCACCTTTTCGTTACTATATTTCTACTTTCCTATACTATGTTTCCACCTTTTCTGTACTATATTTCTACTTTCCTATACTATGTTTCCACCTTTTCTGTACTAAATTTCTACTTTCCTATACTATGTTTCCACCTTTCCTGAACTATATTTCTACTTTCCTATACTATGTTTCCACCTTTTCTGTACTATATTTCTACTTTCCTATACTATGTTTCCACCTTTTCTGTACTATATTTTCTACTTTCCTATACTATGTTTCCACCTTTTCGTTACTATATTTCTACTTTCCTATACTATGTTTCCACCTTTTCTGTACTATATTTCTACTTTCCTATACTATGTTTCCACCTTTTCTGTACTATATTTCTACTTTCCTATACTATGTTTCCACCTTTCCTGTACTATACCATGCACACAGTGACTCGACGCAATCTCAAATCTATCGACCTCTCCACATTTTCATCTGATGCCTCCCGTCTCCTTTCTGAAAAGTCACATAACCTTGCCGATGAATTCTATACTACTCTCCACCATCTTCTGGACACTCATGCTCCAGCCACAACCCGTCTTTTACCTGACCGCCCCCCTACCCCCTGGCTCACTCATGAGATCGCCTGTGCAAAACGTGCCCGCCGCAGAGCAGAGCGCCGCTGGCGCAAATCCAAACTCACTGTACACAGGCAACTTTTCCAAGCCTCTAAAACAAAAGTATCCACCCTCATTGCATCAGCAAAAACAAGCTATTTCCAAACCAAAATCCTGAATGCCTCTTCTTCAAAAGAACTCTTTACAACCATGAATCATCTCCTTGGCACACGAAAAGATTTACCTCTCCCAACAAAACATACAAATGAAGAACTCCCATCTGTATTCTCCAACTATTTCACCACCAAAATACAAACTCTTCGTGACAGGCTTGACAGGACACCCTGTCAACCATGCCCACCTGACCCTTCCTTCTCTGGCACACCTCTTACTACTTTTACCCCAGTCTCATAAGAAGAAATTCTCAACACAATCAGATCCATGTCGTTCAAAACCTGCGAACTGGATCCTCTTCCAGGTTCTGTCTACGCCGACTGTCTCCCTACTCTCCTCCCATTCATCACTGACATCATCAACACTTCTCTTCAAACTGGAACTGTCCCAGATTCTTTCAAGTCTGCTATTGTTCACCCTCTCCTCAAGAAACACAATTTAGATCCAAATGAACTGAAAAATTACCGGCCTATCTCTAATCTCTCTTTCTTGTCAAAACTCCTTGAAAAAGCCGTCCTCAACCAGCTGAACTCTCACCTGTCTGCCAACAATCTCCTCAATCCTTTCCAGTCAGCCTACCGCCAGTGCCATAGCACTGAAACTGCCCTACTACACATTCTCAACAATCTCCTCCTTGCAACTGATACTGGCAAAGTCTCTCTCCTCACACTCCTTGATCTGTCTGCAGCCTTTGATACCATTGATCATGGTATTCTCCTTTCTAGACTTCATCATACTTTTGGCATCTCTGACATTGCTCTGTCTTGGTTCACTTCATACCTATCAAACAGAAAACAAACCGTTCTCATCAATGGCACTTACTCTCAACCTGCATACCTGACCTGTGGTGTTCCACAAGGATCTGTCCTTGGCCCTGTTCTTTTCACTCTTTACACCTCCCCCCTGTCCACCATCACCAACTCCCATTCTATAAAACACCACTTCTATGCTGATGACACCCAACTTCAAGACAGTGACTCACCTGATAATATACAGCGCCTGTTGACTCGCACCACTGAGTGTTACTCGGACATTAAGAACTGGATGACACACAATAGACTTCAGCTTAATGACGACAAAACAGAAGCTATCCTCATTGGCACCCGTCAGAAACTTTCTCAGCTGCCTCCTCTTTCTCTCCCATTATGTAACACATCAGTCCCAATTTCTGATTCAGCTAAAAACCTTGGTGTCTGCATTGACTCTACCCTCTCCATGAACAACTTTGTTTCTCAAACTGCCAGATCCTGCTACTATCATCTCCATCGTATAAAGCTGATCAGGAAGTATCTCTCTGTCGAAACAACTGCAAAACTCGTTCTCTCCTTCATAATGTCTCGCATTGACTATTGCAATTCACTCCTGTCTGGTCTTCCTGCCTCCACCATTCACATCCTACAGCGCATTCAAAACAATGCTGCACGCCTTGTACTCAAAAAGAAAAAAGCTGACCACATATCTCCTCTCCTGGCACAACTTCACTGGCTCCCTGTATCAAAGCGCATACAGTACAAACTAGACACCATGTGCTACAAAAGCCTCAATAACGCAGCCCCCGATTACCTGTCAAGCCTACTTGAGATCTATGTTCCCTCACGTACCCTCCGCTCTGCCTCTGATCCTCTGACTCTTCGCTTTCCACGCACTAAGCTCAATACCTATGGTCCACGAGCCTTCTCTGTTTCTGGTCCACTCTCCTGGAACAAACTTCCTCTCTCAGTCCGTCAGCAACCTACTTTTGTCTCCTTCAAGTCCGCTCTCAAAACTCACCTTTTCTCTCCTGCATAAAATCCTAACCTCACTCAACCCTCCCCTCTGCAGCCTGTCTCCGCTCGGAGGGAATCACATGGTTATAATATATAATTGTATGCTATGCTCTCTATAATTTTCCATTGCTTTTATTCTTGCTTTTATTGCTTTTATTCTTTCTCCCCATTTATAGCCATGCGTGTGTGTGGGTGTGTGTGTGTGTGTGTGTGTGTGTGTGTGTGTGTGTCTGTATGTGTGCGTGCGTGTGTGTGCGAGCGTGCGTGCCTGCGTGTGTGTCTGCTTCAGCGCTTAGATTTGATTTTATCAAGATTTTGCGCTATATAAATATTGTAATTATTATTATTATTATTATTTCTACTTTCCTATACTATGTTTCCACCTTTTCTGTACTATATTTCTACTTTCCTATACTATGTTTCCACCTTTCCTGTACTATATTTCTACTTTCCTATACTATGTTTCCACCTTTCCTGAACTATGTTTCTACTTTCCTATACTATGTTTCCACCTTTTCTGTACTATATTTCTACTTTCCTATACTATGTTTCCACCTTTTCTGTACTATATTTCTACTTTCCTATACTATGTTTCCACCTTTTCTGTACTATATTTCTACTTTCCTATACTATGTTTCCACCTTTTCTGTACTATATTTCTACCTTTCCTATACTATGTTTCCACCTTTTCTGTACTATATTTTTACTTTCCTATACTATGTTTCCACCTTTTCTGTACTATATTTCTACTTTCCTATACTATGTTTCCACCTTTCCTGAACTATATTTCTACTTTCCTATACTATGTTTCCACCTTTTCTGTACTATATTTCTACTTTCCTATACTATGTTTCCACCTTTTCTGTACTATATTTCTACTTTCCTATACTATGTTTCCACCTTTTCTGTACTATATTTCTACTTTCCTATACTATGTTTCCACCTTTTCTGTACTATATTTCTACTTTCCTATACTATGTTTCCACCTTTTCTGTACTATATTTCTACTTTCCTATACTATGTTTCCACCTTTTCTGTACTATATTTCTACTTTCCTATACTATGTTTCCACCTTTCCTGAACTATATTTCTACTTTCCTATACTATGTTTCCACCTTTCCTGAACTATATTTCTACTTTCCTATACTATGTTTCCACCTTTTCTGTACTATATTTCTACTTTCCTATACTATGTTTCCACCTTTCCTGTGCTATATTTCTACTTTCCTATACTATGTTTCCACCTTTTCTGTACTATATTTCTACTTTCCTATACTATGTTTCCACCTTTCCTGTACTATATTTCTACTTTCCTATACTATGTTTCCACCTTTCCTGAACTATATTTCGAGTTTTTCCAGGCTGTTTCTACCTTTCCTATACTATATTTCGACGTTTCCCATATCATATTTCGACCTTTCCCATACTATTTTTCAACCTTTCCCATATTAAATGTCGACCTTTCCCATACTACATTTCGACCTTTTTATTGGCAACGTTTCGACCTTTCTCATCCTATATTTCGACCTTTCGCATACTATGTTTCCACCTTACCTTACTATATTTCGACCTTTCCCTTACTACATTTCGACTATCCCCATACTCTATTTCGACCTTTCCCATGCTATATTTCGAAAATTCCCAGACCGTATTGCGACCTTTTCCATACGAAATTTCGACCTTTCCCGTACTATATTTCAACCTTTTCCTGGCTACTTTTCGACCTTTCCCATATATTTCGACCTTTCCCATACTATATTTCAACCGTTTTGTTGTTGTTGTTGTTGTTATTGTTTTATGTTTTGTTGTTGTTGTTGTTGTTACTACTTTTCGACCTTTCCCATACTATATTTCGACCTTTCCCATACCATATTTCGACCTTTCGTATACTATATTTCGTTTTTTCCCATTCTATATTTCGACTTTTCCCCATACTATATTTCGACCTTTTGCATACGAAATTTCGGCCTATTCAACTTTTCTCATACTATACTTCGACCTTTCCCATACTATATATAGATCTTTCCCATACTATATTTTGACCTTTCCCATACTATATTTCGACCTTTCCCATACCATATTTCGACCTTTCCCATACTATATTTCGACCTTTCCCATACTGTATTTTGACCTTTCCCATACTATATTTCGACCTTTCCCATATGATATTTTCACCTTTCCCATACTATATTTCCACTTTTTCCGGGCAACATTCCGACCTTACCCATACACTATTTTGACTTTTCCCAGACTACGTTTGGCTTCACTGTTTTGCAGGGTACATTTGGACCTCACCTTGGACTTGACGATAGTCTCCTTACAGATCGAGACGTTGGCTGTTTGACGGTTGACTGACTTCAGACTGGAATCTGTCGTTATTATACATCATCATTGTCGTCATCGTCACTATCGTTATCTGTGCGCAGGCAGCCCAAGCAGAATCAGCAAACGTCTTCAAAAATCGTCGGACAATTCAGAGGTGGCTAGCTCGACCATCAGCCAGCAGGTGGATGACTCACAGCCGATGTCTTCAGAATCGCCCTCCCAGCCCCCGACTGTGCAGGCCTGATGGTAGACCCTGACGCCTGTCAGCGTGGTCTGGTGTGTGCACAGTTTTCTCCTCTCCTACAAAGAGTCGATATTGCTGTTGGTATTTGTCAGTATGTATGAGTCACTCGCATGCCTTCACAGCCTTGCTAAAAGTAAACACTATTCTCAGTTAAGAAGAAGAAGAAAAAAAGATTGAAAATATGAAGAAGATGATGAAGTATTCAATTCCTTGCAAAGTATGATAACGTGTGTGAACATAGATTGAAAATATGAAAAAGATGATGAAGTATTCAACTCCTTTGCAAAGTATGAAAACGTGTGTGAACGTAGATTGAAAATATGAAGAAGATGATGAAGTATTCAACTCCTTGCAAAGTATGATAACGTGTGTGAACATAGATTGAAAATATGAAAAAGATGAAGTATTCAACTCCTTGCAAAGTATGATAACGTGTGTGAACATAGATTGAAAATATGAAAAAGATGAAGTATTCAACTCCTTGCAAAGTATGATAACGTGTTTGAACATAGATTGAAAATATGAAAAAGATGAAGTATTCAACTCCTTGCAAAGTATGATAACGTGTGTGAACATAGATTGAAAATATGAAAAAGATGAAGTATTCAACTCCTTGCAAAGTATGATAACGTGTGTGAACATAGATTGAAAATATGAAAAAGATGAAAGTATTCAACTCCTTGCAAAGTATGATAACGTGTGTGAACATAGATTGAAAATATGAAAAAGATGAAGTATTCAACTCCTTGCCAAGCATGATAACGTGTGTGAACATAGATTGAAAAGGTGAAAAAGATGAAATATTCAACTCCTTGCAAAGTATGATAACGTGTGTGAACACAGATAGAAAATATGAAAAAGATGGAAGTATTCAACTCCTTGCAAGGTATGATAACGTGTGTGAACACAGACTGAAAATATGAAAAAGATGAAATATTCAACTCCTTGCAAAGTATGATAACGTGTGTGAACATAATTGAAAATATGAAAAAGATGGAAGTATTCAACTCCTTGCAAAGTATGATAACGTGTGTGAACATAGATTGAAAATATGAAAAAGATGAAGTATTCAACTCCTTGCAAAGTATGATAACGTGTGTGAACATAGATTGAAAATATGAAAAAGATGAAGTATTCAACTCCTTGCAAAGTATGATAACATGTGTGAACATAGATTGAAAATATGAAAAAGATGAAGTATTCAACTACTTGCCAAGCATGATAACGTGTGTGAACATAGATTGAAAAGGTGAAAAAGATGAAATATTCAACTCCTTGCAAGGTATGATAACGTGTGTGAACATAGATTGAAAATATGAAAAAGATGAAGTATTCAACTCCTTGCAAAGTATGATAACGTGTGTGAACATAGATTGAAAAGGTGAAGAAGATGAAGTATTCAACTCCTTGCAAGGTATGATAACATGTGTGAACATAGATTGAAAATATGAAAAAGATAATGAAATATTCAACACCTTGCAAAGTATGATAACGTGTGTGAACATAGATTGAAAATATGAAAAAGATGAAGTATTCAACTCCTTGCAAAGTATGATAACGTGTGTGAACATAGATTGAAAATATGAAAAAGATGAAGTATTCAACTCCTTGCAAAGTATGATAACGTGTGTGAACATAGATTGAAAATATGAAAAAGATGAAGTATTCAACTCCTTGCAAAGTATGATAACGTGTGTAAACATAGATTGAAAATATGAAAAAGATGAAGTATTCAACTCCTTGCAAAGTATGATAACATGTGTAACATAGATTGAAAATAGAAAAGATGAAATATTCAACTCCTTGCACAAGTATGATAACGATGTGTGAACATAGATTGAAAAGTTGAAAAAGATGAAATATTCAACTCCTTGCAAGTATGATAACGTGTGTGAACATAGATTGAAAAGGTGAAAAAGATGAAGTATTCAACTCCTTGCAAGGTATGATAACGTGTGTGAACATAGATTGAAAATATGAAAAGATGAAGTATTCAACTCCTTGCAAAGTATGATAACGTGTGTGAACATAGATTGAAAATATGAAAAAGATGAAGTATTCAACTCCTTGCAAAGTATGATAACGTGTGTGAACATAGATTGAAAATATGAAAAAGATGAAGTATTCAACTCCTTGCAAAGTATGATAACTGTGTGAACATAGATTGAAAATATGAAAAAGATGAAGTATTCAACTCCTTGCAAAGTATGATAACGTGTGTGAACATAGATTGAAAATATGAAAAAGATGAAGTATTCAACTCCTTGCAAAGTATGATAACGTGTGTGAACATAGATTGAAAATATGAAAAAGATGAAGTATTCAACTCCTTGCAAAGTATGATAACGTGTGTAAACATAGATTGAAAATATGAAAAAGATGAAGTATTCAACTCCTTGCAAAGTATGATAACATGTGTGAACATAGATTGAAAATATGAAAAAGATGAAATATTCAACTCCTTGCCAAGCATGATAACGTGTGTGAACATAGATTGAAAAGGTGAAAAAGATGAAATATTCAACTCCTTGCAAGGTATGATAACGTGTGTGAACATAGATTGAAAATATGAAAAAGATGAAGTATTCAACTCCTTGCAAAGTATGATAACGTGTGTGAACATAGATTGAAAAGGTGAAGAAGATGAAGTATTCAACTCCTTGCAAGGTATGATAACGTGTGTGAACATAGATTGAAAATATGAAAAAGATGAAGTATTCAACTCCTTGCAAAGTATGATAACATGTGTGAACATAATTGAAAATATGAAAAAGATGAAGTATTCAACTCCTTGCAAAGTATGATAACGTGTGTGAACACAGATTGAAAAGGTGAAGAAGATGAAGTATCAATTGTTTGCAAAGTATGACAACGTGTGTGAACATACCTTAGCTTCACTCGTGACCTTGTACTAATGAAGATCCATCCCTCTTGGGAATGCCGGGGTCTTGTTCAGTGTCAAAGGCATCCCCACCTTCTGAAAATTCTTTGTTAGAAATGTCCTCTTTTCCACCACTCATTATGTTTCTGCCTTGTCCTTTTCTTTTCTTCTTACATCTCATTCGTTCTCGTTCTCCTCCTTCAGGTCCATCACTTGTATGTTTTCCATAAAACAGTACACGTACACTCTATAAGGACTGATAATTGAGTATATATTAACTGCATTTCAGCTCTAGGGAGGTGCAAACTGTTCGGTGGCAAGTTTAGGTACTGTAGGTCTTTTTTATGCATGTTTTTGTGTTTTTACAATCCTTTATGTACACATATTCAAATCTGTGTTTTCAATCTATATGGTGATGAACTAGACGAAACGGTCAACACCAAGGGCATATCCCTAAATCATTGCTGTGAATACAGTGATATGTGTATTCAATTTTCTTCTCCAGATATATTCACAGAGAGAGAGAGGAGAGAGAGAGAGAGAGAGAGAGAGAGAGAGAAAGAGAGAGAGAGAGAAAGAGAGAGAGAAAGAGAGAGAGAGATGGAGGAGGAGGAGGAGGAGAGAGAGAGAGAGAGAGAGAGAGAGAGAGAAAGAGAGAGAGAGACAGAGAGACAGACAGACAGAGAGAGAGAGAGAGGAGGAGGAGAGAGAGAGAGAAAGAGAGGAGAGAGAGAGGAGGAGAGAGAGAGAGAAAGAGAGAGAGACAGAGAGAGACACAGAGAGAGAGAGACAGAGAGAGCAAGCTCTTTAACAGCTCAAACCAGTAAACAACAGCCATACCAACAAGTATGCCCCGTGGGGATCTGTAGAAACAAACGTAGCTGTATGTGAACGTTCAGTAATCCTTCTTTACCGATCTGAACCTATACTTTCTGCCCTCCAGCGTTTGAGGGAGAGAAATCGTCATGCCATACTAAAAGAGTTCCAGCTGAACCTGGTCTTAGGGAAACAAAAGTGAACTTCATAAGGCTTATAAGTACAGCAGGTGTCCGATAGCTAAGTGGTTAATACATCTGTCATACCGATGACTTGGCCTTGAGGCACCCAACCACTTTGAAGGCACGGGTTTGAACCGACATAGCGAAAAAAAAGAAAAAAAAAAAGAAAAGATAACTAAAGCAGAAGAGCGTTCAGGAGTTATGACCTGAATGTGGTCCTGCTCCCTTTAGTGTAAGGAATGTTATGCCAGAATATTTGCTTGAAAGGGTGAGGGTTGGGGGACCGTCTGTTGTCCAGCTCTCAACAGAATTTCTTACTACTGTTACAAGACAGGCTACCCATTGAAATAACCTCCCCTCTTTTTCGCCCTGTTTGACACTTTCGAAAACTTCAAGTCCTTACCAGCGCCTAGAGCTTGTGCACCGGCTTAAGGCGTGTGTCCATGACCATTTTGGATATTTTTTCCCGTCATATTATGGTATCATCGGCACTGGTGTATATGGAGTTCATTCCGAGCGCAGAAACGTTCGGAAAACTGAAACAAAAAATGAAACTCAAACTAGACAATTTTGAGTTTCCGTGATATGAAAACAAAACAAATAAACAAACAAAAGAAAAAAGAAAAAGAAAAGAAAAGAAAAAAGAAAGGAAGCAAGCAAGAAAGAAAGGTGGAAAGAAAGAAACTAAGAAAGAAAGAAGGAAAGAAAGGATGGAAGCAAGCAAGCACGAAAGAAAGAAAGGTAGAAAGAAAGAAAGCAAGAAAGTGAAAGGAAGGAAAGAAAGAAAAAAAAAAGAAAGACAACACGAAAGAAAGGAAGAAGGAAAGAAAGAAAACATATAAGAAAGAAAGAAAGAAATAAAGAAGGAAAGAAATAAAAAGAAAGAAAGAAAGACAGTCAAACAGACAGTCAGACAGAAAGAAAGAAAGCAAGAAAGAGAGAAGGAAAGAAAGACAGAAAACTCCAACCTATTGCTGTAGCTCAGTGGTCAGCGCATGGAAATGTCATCAGTCCTATTAAAACTATTATGGGAGTGTATGGAAGCCACCGGTTCCAACTCTGAGGTGAGTGTGTCATGAACGTCTGTGAAGACTGGGACCTCACAATGGAGTCTCATCCACTTCATGGATGCATCATTGAAGATGCTGTTCAAATTTCCTGACCAAAACACCGCAGGTGTCTGTATCTCTCGGGCCTGGTCGACGCCAGAATATATTATGACATTGTGCGTAGAGTACAGCCCTGTCACGTAGTCTTAATCCGAAATGGAACTCCATAGGATCATGATTATCATCCCCATTGTCATAATTATCGTGGCATTGTCAAAAATTGTCCCAGCTTTCTTGGTCACTAATGTGTTCGTGGGAAATAGGAAAAAAAAACCCAACTAAATCTAGTGCAGTCATTGTTCTATTGAACACTGGACCAAAGTGCAGTAAACAGCTGAGAAATGGAAGTGGCTCTAAGTGGTAGGGTGTTATCCTCCATGAGAACAAGCTGAATCGAGAATAAACTAACATTGTGACAAGGCATAGGGTAGATACAATACGATACAGTACAGTACAATACAGTACAATACAAATAACACACAATACAATACAATACAAATACAATGCAATACAATTCAATGCAATACAATGCAATGCAATACAATACAATACAATACAATACAATACAATACAATGCAATGACAATGCAATAGAGTACGATACTATACGATTTGATGCGATGTCATTTAACCTGCTGCGATGCGATGCGATGCGATACGATACAATACGATACGATACGATACGATACGATACGATACGATACGACACGACACGACACGACGCACGCAATGCAATGTAATGCAAGGCAAGGCAAGGCAAGGCAAGGCAAAACAATGCATTACAATACAATACAATACAACACAACACAACACAACACAACACAACACAACACAATACAATACAATACAACGCAACGCAACACAATACAACACATCACAATACAATACAATACAATACAATACAACACAACACAACACAACACAACACAGTTATAACGAGCCGTGAAATCCATGCACACACACACACACAGAGAAAATGCACAAACATCAGCAGTAAGTTTTAATAATAATTCTCCTGTATTTGTGGCGGTGTTTTTTGTTTTGTTTTGTTTTGTTTTGTTTCGTTTAGTTCTTTGTTGCCACAATTTGTTCCCCCAAGGACTGAAGTGAAGTTGACCACAGAGGTCCACAGCTGTGGTCATGCGGTGTCGACAAGTTGGGGTCACCAGGAGTGAAGGCAGCCGTCAGACTGCAGTTGTTTTCTGTGCAATTCTGTCTCCCCACTGTCTAATCCTGGGTATGTCAGGGCTCTGACTCTGCCCTCACGGCTACACACCTGATAAACTTGTGTGTGTGTGTGTGTGTGTGTGTGTGTGTGTGTGTGTGTGTTGTGTGTTGTGTGTTGTGTGTATGTGTGTATGTGTGTGTGTTAGTGTGTGTGTGTGTGTGAGTGTGTATGTGTGTGTGTGTGTTTGTGTGTGTGTGTGTGTGTGTGTGTGTGTGTGTGTGTATGTGTGTGTGAGTGTGTCTATGTGTGCGTGTGTGTGTACGTGTGTGTGTGCGTGTGTGTCTGTGTGTGTGTATGTGAGTGTTTGTGTGTATGTGTGTGTGTGTGTGTGTGTGCGTGTATGTATGTACGCGTGTGTGTGTGCGTGTGTGTGTGTGTGTGTGTATGTGCGTGTGTATGTGTGCTTGCGTGCTCGCGCGCGCGCCCGTGTGTGTGTGTGAGTGTTTGTGTGTGTATGTGTGTGTCTGCAACCGGTCGTGGTGCAGTGGTTAATGCAACGGATTAAGGACTGGAAGGTTGTGGGTTCGAATCCCAACCAGTCTGTCCAATCTATATAGGATTTTTCGGCCACAACCAGCTCCTACCCAGAGTTGAGCGTGCTATTGGCTCATTGGGAAGACTGGAACCACATAGTCTAGTCTCATCCACTTCGTAGACTGCGTGAGTGAGAGCGAGCGAGAGAGAGAGAGAGAGAGAGAGAGAGAAAGAGAGAGAATGTGTGTGTGCGTGTGTATGTGTGTGTGTCTGTCTGTCTGTGTGTCTGTCTGTGTGTCTGTCTGTGTGTCTGTCTGTGTGTTTGTGTGTCAGTGTCTGTGTTTTCTCAAATTTCTTGACGAATACCGCAGGTGTTAGTATCTCTCGAGCCTGGTTGACGGTGGGGTATATTACGAAAGTAAGCGTTGGGTACAACCTTGTCACGCAGTCTCTATCCAGATTGCAGCTCCGGAGACAGCCTCACAGGAAGCTGGTAGATAGGATGAGGGAGTCAAAGGATTAAGGTTTTGCTTTGTTAGCATAGTTGACAATGCTGAATTCCGATGAACAGGGTGCAGGAGTCAAAAGGTTAACTGAAGACCTGTCAGCTTCATCTCCCCATTGACACCTCCTGATACATCATCATCATCATTATCATCATCATCACCATCATCATCATCATCATCATCATCATCATGTGCCCTGCCGCATGGCGTCGGCGATCATGGCCCTCCATATGCATCTATCCCTTGTTGCCACAAGCACATCTCCTACCCTCTCTGTCCTCAGCCACCCTGCAAGTCCGTCCAATATTTTCTCCCAGGGTCTACCTGGTGTTCTCTTTCCCTCCAGCTTTCCTGTTGTGATCAGGTGCTCTAATTCCCCTTTCCTCATATATTGGCCTGTAAATGTTGCCTGTCTTTTCCTTATCTTCTTTATCAATGATCTTCTTGTGTCTGCCTCCATCAAGACTGTCTCGTTTGTTTCCTTTGCAGTCCATGGAACTCTCAACATTCTGCTTTGAAACCACATCTCGGCTGCCTCAATCTTGTTCTGGCTTTGCTTGTTGACTGTCCACGCCTCACAACCGTATAACATTATCGACTTGTTGACTGTCCAAGCCCCACAACCGTATAACATTATCGGTTCCATATAACATTCAAGAACTCTTTTCCTGATGTTAATTGATAGGCGTTTGTTGGTAAGAATGCTTGTCATCTTCTTGAATGCTGTTTTGGCTTGGCCGATTCTGCTGGCTATTTCTGATGAGCATCTGCCGTCTGGTGAAATGATCGTTCCTGGGTATTTAAACGTATCAACACGTCTCTAGGTTGTGCCGTTTGCTGTTATTTTCCCGATACAAGCGGACAGAAAAAGTCAAGCAGTCAAAGTCTGTCAGGGCTTGTGACCTATCAGCACAAACCTCCCACAACACACAGGGGTCTAACCCTCAGCACCTCACAGGGATTACAGAGCCTTCAGGCAGAGCCACAAGTTGGCAAACTGTTGTGACGTTAAGCCTCGTTTTCCACAGCACGTCGCCACCCTGACGTGGTCAACGATGATTGGGGGTGAGGCAGCGGAATAACCAGGGGAGATCAGTCTCACAACGAGCGGATAATCTTCGATTACTGTCACCCTGAATCCCGGCAGCTAATAGTCACACCAACAGGGAGTTGAAAGGTCAAACCTTGAACCAGATTGTTCTCTTTTCGGCCAACGACTTTTTTTGTTCTGCTCACTAAGCGGACAGAAGGAAAAGCGGGTGAGGGTGGTGGGTGGTGGTGGTGGGGGGAGTAAGTAGGAGAGAGGGGAAAAGACGGGAGATGGAGGGTCTGGTGGCAGGTTGGTTGGTATTTTAGTGCTAAATCCACGTCTGCTTTTTCCTTCTCGCTGTAAAAGTTCTTTTGTTTTGAAATTAATCAACCATGCTCAAATCAATCACATTGGACTTTGGTGACCTTCTGAACACAAAACTTCAAATGCAGTGGATTACGCGCCATATACTTAACTACGAGGATTAGCTTTTCAATAGTTTTTTTTTTCTTACGCTACTAATTAGTTCCCCAAAGGAAAAATTCTAATATTTTACATGGAACAGAAAAATGTTCTGTGACAACTGAAACTTTCACAGGTGAAATGAAAGTTGTGCTGACGGTTACTGCTTTGGTCAAAACGATGGACTGACGACACTGTGGAATGTGACATTAAGCAATTTGCAGAGACCCAAGCTTTGGCTCACAACCGACAGAGCTGAAAAAATCAGGTGAAAGGGTTCTTTAGTGCTGCGCTCTGATGACTCTTCACGGAGTTAAGGACGAATAAGACGAAAAGAAGGAGGAGAAGATGGAGGAGGAAGAAGAAGAAGAGGAAGAGAAGGAAAAGAAGAAGGCAAAGATAAAGAAGAAGAAGAGAAGAAGAAGAAAAAACAGAAGAATTGTTATTGTTATTTTTGTTTGAAGCCCAGCCGACTGCGTAGAGCCATACCAGGGCTACAACCATTTCAAAACATACATAATACTTCAACAGTAAAAAAAATGTAGAAGAAAAGAGAGTACACATATCAATGCATTCGCTCACATAATCTAAGGAGATTCCCCTGGCGTTGACCACTCCGTCCAATTTATCGCACAGGGGATTTAAAAAACACACCTGAATACAAATTTAAACATAACTAAAGACTCTAAAACATACATAAAAACGGACATAAGTTACCAAAAATTGCTTGCGTATATCTCAACTTCTTAGAGCCAAAAATGCGCTTGTTACATACACCCGGCGTGGACAGTCAACAAACAAAGCCAGAAGAAGATTGAGGCAGCCGAGATGTGGTTTCTAAGAAAATGTTGAGAGTTCCATGGACAGCAAAGAAAACAAACGAGACAGTCTTGATGGAGGCAGACACAAGTAGATCACTCATAAGGAAGAATAGGAAAAGACAAGCAACATTTATAGGCTATTTTATGAGGAAGAGGAATTGGAGCACCTGGTCACAACAGGAAAGCCGGAGGGAAAGAGAGCACCAGGTAGACCCAGGCAGAAAATGCTAGACGGACTTGCAGAGTGGCTAAAGACGAGGAGGGTGGAGGAGATGTTTGGGGCAACAAGAAATAGAGACAAATGGAAGTCCATGATCGCCAACTCCATGCGGCAGGGCACCTGACGATGATGATGATGACATACACCCATTATCACTCCTAATAGACAGTACGTAAGACTTTATCGAACACATACAGGTGAATGGACCAGCACGGCAGAAAATGATAGGAAGAAATGATACACAGAAAAAGAGGAAGAAAGAACCAAAGAGAGTGACAGAAAAGAGGAAATTTCCAGCACAGAATTTCCAGAAGGTGGGGGTACTGTTTATACTGAAAGAGTCATTGACATCCCCACGAGGGCAAAGAAAGAGAAGAAGAAGAAGAAGAAGAAGAAGAAGAAGAAGAAGAAGAAGAAGAAGAAGAAGAAGAAGAAGAAGAAGAAAGAAGAAGAAGAAGAAGAAGAAGAAGAGAAGAAGAAGAAGAAGAAGAAGAAGAAGAAGAAGAAGAAGAAGAAGAAGAAGAAGAAGAAGAAGAATGCGAAGAAGAAGAAGAAGAAGAAATGCGAAGAAAGAAGAAGAAGAATGCGAAGAAGAAGAATGCGAAGAAGAAGAAGAAGAAGAAGAAGAAGAAGAATGCGAAGAAGAAGAAGAATGCGAAAGAAGAAGAAGAAGAAGAAGAAAGAAGAAGAAGAAGAAGAAGAAGAAGAAGAATGCGAAGAAGAAGAAGAAGAAGAAGAAGAAGAAGAAGAAGAAGAAGAAGAAGAAGAAGAAGAAGAAGAAGAAGAAGAAGAAGAAGAAGAAGAAGAAGAAGAAGAAGAAGAAGAAGAAGAAGAAGAAGAAGAAGAAAGAAGAAGAAGAAGAAAGAAGAAGAAGAAGAAGAAGAAAGAAGAAGAAGAAGAAGAATGCGAAGAAGAAGAAGGAAGAGAAGAAGAAGAAGAAGAAGAAGAAGAAGAAGAAGAAGAAGAAGAAGAGAAGAAAGAAGAAGAAGAAGAAGAAGAAGAAGAAGAAGAAGAAGAAGAAGAAGAAGAAGAAAGAAGAAAGAAGAAGAAGAAGAAGAAGAAGAAGAAGAAGAAGAAGAAGAAGAAGAAGAAGAAAGAAGAAGAAGAAAGAAGAAGAAGAAAAGAAGAAGAAGAAGAAAAGAAAAGAAAGAAGAAAAAAAGAAGAAGAAGAACAAGAAAAAGTGGAAGAAGCAATGAAAATAAACTAGTTTGGTTGCTTTTGAAATCAATACTAATGGTCAGCACTGTACATTAGCAGCATGTATCGTTGTGTGACAACGAGAAGTGACACTGCCGAAAGTTTCACACTCACATTTCAGTTTCTGGTTGGAAAGCAGGTTATACATGGACAGTAAAGGAAACCTGTTGATTTACGCTGTATGTAACTATAATAGGCTTTACGGCATATAAACACCAACAGTGTAAAATATAATCTACATCAAAGTGACCGCCATTATTCAAGCAAATCTGCCATTTTCTTTTGCTCAAGGAAACATCAGGAAAATCTTGCTGCTGTACCCCCCCCCCCCCCACGCTCTTTCCCTCCCAGACATGTCTGTATTCTTTGTTGTCTTTTGTGTACGCCTGACAAAGGCCATTTGGACAAAGAATTGCGCCTATCTTCTTCCTTTTTCTTTTCTTTTTCCTTTTTTTTCCCGCGTTCTCATTTTGTTGTTGTGTTTTTCTGGCTCCCGTAGTGTAATTTTTTCTATGCCAAATTTGAAGCCCTGGAGGAATTTGGCATAGAAAAAATAACAGTCCTCCTAAATGAAATTTATGACACTGGAAAAATCCCCAAAGATATGTCAAAATCAATTTTCATTGCACTTCCAAAGAAGACAGGGGCTACAGAATGCGAACTCCATCACACAATCAGTTTGATGAGTCATGTAACAAAAATCCTGTTAAGAATAATCATGATGAGGACAAGGAATAGAATCAAAAGAGAAATAGCAGAAGAACAGTGTGGATTTGTGGAGGGGAAAGGAACTATTAATGCCATATACATCCTAAGAACTATCATAGAGAGGTCAATTGAGATGAATAAGGATTTGTATTTATGCTTTGTTGACTATACCAAGGCTTTTGATCGGGTACGACACGATGAATTGATCAACCAACTGAAGAGACTCAATGTCGATGGAAAAGATCTACGAATAATCAGGAATGTGTACTGGGAACAAACAGCTGCAATGAGAATAGGAAACAATATAAGCTCTTTTCAAAACATCAAAAGAGGAGTCAGACAGGGTTGTGTTTTGTCATCAGATCTGTTTTCACCATGTAGCGAAAACATCATGAGAAACCTAGAAGAAGACCCTGGATTAAAGGTTGGAGGGAAAATGATAAACAACATTCGGTACGCAGATGACACCGTGCTAATTGCAGAAAATGAAAGGGACCTACAAAACCTTGTGAATATACTGGAAACAGAAAGCAAAGATAAGGGGTTGGAACTAAACAGCAGGAAGACTGAAGTCATGGTGATCAGTAAAAAACATGATGAAATCCCCTCCTGCAAAATAACAGCAAATGGCACAACCTTGACACAGGTTAATAAGTTCAAATACCTGGGAACGGTCATTTCATCAGACGGCAGATGCACATCGGAAATAGCTGGCAAAATCGGCCTTGCCAAAACAGCATTCAAGAAGATGACAAGCATTCTTACCAACAAATGCCTATCAATTAACATCAGAAAGAGAGTCTTTGAATGTTATATAGAACCAATACTGTTGTACGGATGCGAGGCGTGGACAGTCAGCAAGCAAAGCCAGAGCAGGATCGAGGCAGCCGAGATGTGGTTTCTCAGAAGAATGTTGAGAGTTCCATGGACAGCAAAGAAAACAAACGAGACAGTCTTGATGGAGGCAGACACAAGTAGATCACTCATAAGGAAGATTAGGGAAAGAGAAGCAACACTTATAGGCCATTTTATGAGGAAAGGGGATTTGGAGCACCTGGTCACAACGGGAAAGCTGGAGGGAAAGAGAGCACCAGGTAGATCCAGGGAGAGAATGCTGGGCGGACTTGCACAGTGGCTGGGGATGAAGAGGGTGGGGGAGATGCTGGGGGCAACGAGAGATAGAGATGGTTGGAAGTCCATGGTCGCCAACGCCATGCGGCAGGGCACCTGATGATGATAATGATGATGATAGTGTAATACGCCAACATACAGGGGGTACCTGCCAGAAAGGTGTAACTGTCTTATTTAATCAGTTTGTGATAGTTCATTCTGGCAGAAGTTTCTAGTAAGGCGTTCTTTGATGTAGTGGAACCAGAAGCTGCGTGACACTGAGTCACGCTGTGACAATCACGATTTACCTGTTTCAACAGAAAATTGGTGTGAGGACAAAGGTTTACATTTACGTATGTATTTTTCAGAAGTTTCAAAACGAGAACTTCAGTTTTACCCTTCTAACAGCCACAATTCCTCATGCATGGAAAAGTCAGCAGCCTTCAGTGACATCAGCTAGCTGCTTGTATCATTATTGTAAGTTTACTGCATGATTCAGCCATTTCCACCACTTCCACTCCAAATCACGTCACAAGATATGCCACCATCTTACAAATTCAAAACGCTTGGCCACAACTGTATCAAATTATTCAACTTTTACATCAAAAACTGGCGTCGCATTCCTAAATTTTACTTTAAAATCACATCCAATAGACGAGACATTTTCAAAATAAATAATCGTCCAGAAAATGTAGAATTACTTATTTAAAGTACAAAGTGAACTCTGAAGATTGTTTTATCTACTTATCTAAACAACACAGTTCTTGAATCATGAAAAGATACACATCAGTCTCTGGACCAATAACTAAGTCAAATACAAACAGACAACACTGAACTTTGATATTTGGAGAAATAACAGATTCTTTAAAACGAAAAATGTGACACAGATGAAATCAATGAAAGATTTGTTATGTTAAAGAAGTACGAATAAAATCCAAGAAAATTACCCTGATGTCGTCCTTGAGTATAAACACTCTGAGGAAACAATGGATAAGCAACTGTGATTAGATAGATATAAATCTGTATAACAAAAAGATATGGGATGAAGCGAGAACATTTGATTGTAAACCAGCTTTATCTTAAAAGTTTTATAACTTACAGAGAAACAGCAGCCAGGTGTAACTACAAAATGCTGCACACACACGACGTCTGGCTCAGAAAACTAAACTTGGTAGATTACACTGTTTGGACCATGTCTGGAAGCAGGACTAAAGACAGTCAGTAAGAAAACCGCAATGGAAAATTCTCCACAGTATCTACCCCACATACATATAGCTGCACAAAATGAAAATAACAGACAGTGAAATGTGTTTTTTTTGTTAGGATGAAACAGATGACGCCAAGACTTTTACTACGAATGCACTCCAGTTCAAGCATTCTGTGTATGTGTGTGTGTGTGTGTGTGGGGGGGGGGGGTCGAAAAGTGCGCACAACCAGACATTGGAAAGTAATTGACTTTGCTGTACATGACATACTGTTTGGTCTTAAGAAGCAATCTTATCAATACTGCTGTACAAAATACAGTAGATTAATCGACAAAATGTGCGTGTGATAAGTCCGCTTTATGTCATATTTGAAAACCAGAAGCAGAATAGTAAAAATGAACCACTATCACCATTACATCAACTAAACAAGCAATTCTCAAGGCATGCAGGCCAACCACATAGCACTGGTTATTTCTATTCATTTGATCCTTATAGGATATAACAAACAAAAATACATATGCACACACATGCACGCATTTGCTCACGAGCAAGCACTCATGGTTTGCACACAAGCGCACAAGCAATACAAGTGCACACACACACACACACACATGCACACACACACACACACAAGCACACACACTACTCACACACAGATACACGCACACACACAGCTACACACACATACAGACACACACAGCTACAAACACAAACACACACACACACACACACAAGTACAGTGATGATACAAACACACTCAGTCAGTCAGTGCCACGCCCACACATCATTCAGCAAAGTCTTCTCTTTTGCAGTCACTGCTCCGTGATAACACTCCGTTTATCAACACACTGACACCAGACAATAACAATGGGTCTTACCTACGCTTCTGCCAACGCCTGACCGTCTGTGACTGACGCAAGCTCGCTTGACCACGAGCAGGCTGCTCCACCGTGTCAGTTCCGGTGTTAGCTGTGTAGCAGACGACGCTTGTACTAGTGTCCAGTTTCACTCCCCCCTCCCCTCTCTGAGCCATTGTTCCTTGCCTGGCCTTCACCCTCTTCAAAATCTGGGTCAGTTACAGCCTCCAAACCGGTTCTCTCTCCTCTTGCTGGTCTATTCTCGTAACTGCGATGTCAACACGCCCCCTCCGCTCACTGGACTGCTGTTTCGACATTTTCCTCCTCATTTGACGTAGCAGTTTCGTCATAACCACTGAATTCGTCGTCCTCTATCAATTGTAGAACTTTCTCATCATCAGTGGTAACAAAATCACTGTAATCTTTTGCTGTTCGCTTTCATTTCACGCCACTTCGGCCAGGTTGAGTTTCGTCATCCGCCATGTTGATCAGTGGGTTCGAAAGTTGCAGGGGGTGTTTGGAAGAGCCAGACTGACTCCTTGAAATCTCATTGGATCCTTCTACTTATACATATTCATTGCAGACACACTAAACGCTGTGATTGGAGTGAATTGGGAACCTCTGGTCTTACTGTGGAGATAGGAAAATTCCACTACTGACGCGAACGGAGATAGCGTTCTATGGCAGTTTTTAGACCATAGGTGCAGAACGGAAATTTCCGTCCGATGGCAGTCTAAGGGCAACCTCTGTCTTCATTTAAGTCCCACTTGAAGACATACCACTTGTCTAGCAGGGCTTGAAGACGTACCTCTCTGTCTAACAGGGGCTTGAAGACATGCCTCGTTGTCTAACAGGGCTTGAAGACATACCTCTTTGTCCACAAGGGCTTGAAGACATACCTCTTTGTCTAACAGGGCTTGAAGACATACCTCTCTGTCTAACAGGGCTTGAAGACATACCTTTTTGTCCAGCAGGGCTTGAAGACATACCTCTCTGTCTAACAGGGCTTGAAGACATACCTCTTTGTCCAGCAGGGGCTTGAAGACGTACCTCTATGTCTAACAGGGCTTGAAGACATACCACTCTGTCTATGAGAGGCTTGAAGACATGCCTCGTTGTCTAACAGGGCTTGAAGACATACCTCTCTGTCTAACAGGGCTTGAAGACATACCTCTCTGTCTATGAGAGGCTTGAAGACATGCCTCGTTGTCTAACAGGGGCTTGAAGACATACCTCTCTGTCTAACAGGGGCTTGAAGACATACCTCTCTGTCTAACAGGGGCTTCAAGACATACCTCTTTGTCTAACAGGGATTGAAGACATATCTCTCTGTCTAACAGGGCTTGAAGACGTACCTCTCTGTCGAACAGGGCTTGAAGACGTACCTTTTTCTCTAACAGGGGCTTGAAGACGTACATCTCTGTCTAACAGGGCTTGAAGACGTACCTCTCTGTCGAACAGGGCTTGAAGATGTACCTCTTTCTCTAACTGGGCTTGAAGACGTACCTCTTTGTCTAGCAGGGGCTTGAAGCCATACCTCTCTGTCTAACAGGGGATTAAAGACATACCTCTCTGTCTAACAGGGGATTAAAGACATACCTCTCTGTCTAACAGGGGATTAAAGACATACCTCTCTGTCTAGCAGGGGCTTGAAGACATACCTCTCTGTCTAACAGGGGCTTGAAGCCATACCTCTCTGTCTAACAGGGCTTGAAGACATACCTCTCTGTCTAACAGAGACTTGAAGACATACCTCTCTGTCTAGCAGGGACTTGAAGTCATACCTCTCTGTCTAACAGGGGCTTGAAGACATACCTCTCTGTCTAGCAGGGACTTGAAGACATACCTCTCTGTCTAACAGAGACTTGAAGTCATACCTTTCTGTCTAGCAGGGACTTGAAGTCATGCCTCTCTGTCTAACAGGGGCTTGAAGACGTACCTCTCTGTCTAACAGGGGCTTGAAGACGTACCTCTCTGTCTAACAGGGCTTGAAGACATACCTCTCTGTCTAACAGGGGCTTGAAGACATACCTCTCTGTCTAACAGGGGCTTGAAGACATACCTCTTTGTCTAGCAGGGGCTTGAAGACATACCTCTTTGTCTAGCAGGGGCTTGAAGACATATCTCTTTGTCTAGCAGGGGCTTGAAGACATACCTTTGTCTAGCAGGGGTTTTGAAGATATACCTCTTTGTCTAGCAGGGACTTGAAGACATACCTCTTTGTCTAACAGGGGCTTGAAGACATATCTCACTGTCTAACAGGGGCTTGAAGACATACCTCTTTGTCTAACAGGGGCTTGAAGACTACCTCTTTGTCTAACAGGGGCTTGAAGACATACCTCACTGTCTAACAGGGGCTTGAAGACATACCTCTTTGTCTAGCAGGGGCTTGAAGACATACCTCTTGTCTAGCAGGGCTTGAAGACATACTTCTTTGTCTAACAGGGGCTTGAAGACATACCTCTTTGTCTAGCAGGGGGTTGAAGACATACGTGTCTGTCTAACACGGGGCTTGAAGACTCTAGCAGGGGCTTGAAGACATACTTCTTTGTCCAGCAGAGGCTTGAAGGCATACCTGTCTGTCTAACAGGGGCTTGCAGACATGTCTTTGTCTAACTGGGGCTTGAAGACGTACCTCTCTGTCTAACTGGGCTTGAAGACATACCTCTTTGTCTAGCAGGGGCTTAAAGACATACCTCTTTGTCCAGCAGTGGGCCCCCCTTTCACTCCACACTGCTTCATTCCACTTCCCTCCCGTCCTCC
>CM060311.1:6797946-6800446 GCA_030674185.1 Monoplex corrugatus | reverse complement strand
CTGTCCACGCCTCGCATCCGTACAACAGTATTGGTTCTATAAAACATTCAAGGACTTTCTTTCCGGTGGTTTATGCAGTGGAAACATGAAAACACCCAGCTTACAAACAAGATGGTGTATGCAGACTGTGTTGTAACATACCAACTGCATAATGTGGACAAAACAACATATAATACGCACTGGAGACAAAATTGGAACGCTAGAAAAAAATTAAAGCCAAGCAAGCAAGCAACCAATCAACCAACCAATCAACCAACCAACCACCAACCAATCAACCAACCAATCAACCAACCAACCAACCGACCGACCAACCAATCAATCAACCAACCAACCAACCAACCAACCGACCGACCGACCGACCGACCAACCAACCAACCAACCAACAACTGACCGACCAACAGACTGACTGACTGACCGACCGACCAACCAACCAACCAACCAACCAACCAACCAACCAACCAACCATTCAACCAACCAACCAACCAACCAACCATTCAACAACCAACCAACCAACCAACCAACCAACCATCAACCACAACACCAACCAACCAACCTACCAACCAACCAACCAACCAACCAACAAACAAACAAACAAACAATGAACAAACAAACAAACAAACAAACAAACAAACAAACAGACAAACAGACAAAAAAACAGCAAAAGTTCATGTTGTTACAGAGTCACCTTTTTCGTTTTTCTCCTATTTTCAACACCACTTTACATGTATGTAATGGCCACAGAAGCTGGAACACTTTTCACATCGATGATGATGACAGTGAGGATGATAATCGTGATGCTACGGAGTTCCAGCTAGGATTGAGACAGCATGACAGGGTTGTACTCTACGCTTAGTATCATAACATATCCTGGCGTCAATCAGGCCCGAGAGATACAGACCCTGCAGCGTTGGTCAAAAGATTTGAGCAACATCCTCAATGACGTTTCGTGAAGTGGTTTAGACTCGAGTGTGTGACCCCAGTCTTCCCGATGAACCCAAAACACAAAACACACTCAAACAATTTTTCATTATGCTGTAATAATGATGATTATGGGATGATAATCATAATGCTATGGAATTCCGTTCTCGATTGAGACCGTGTGACAGACCTGTATTTTATGCTTACTTTCGTAAAATAGCTTGGCTTCAACCAGGTCCGAGAGATACAGACACCCGCGGTGCTGGTAAAGATTTTTTTAGCTACACTCCTAATGACATGTCCTTGAAGTGGATGAGATTAGACTGTGTGGTCCCAAAGCACGCCCAACTCTGGGTAAAAGGCGGTTTGGGACGAAAAATCCCATAATGATTTTGTAAGGATTGATGGAATTTAAACCCACAACATAGCAAAATAGACAGAAGTCATGGTAATCAGTAAAAAACATGGACTCCCCTCATGCAAAATAGCAGCAAACGGCACAACCTTGAGACAGGTTGGTAAGTTTAAATATCTGGGAACGGTCATTTCACTAGACGGCAGATGCACATCAAAAATATCCAGCAGAATTGGCCAAGCCAAAACAGCATTCAAGAAGACGAAAAGCATTCTTACCAACAAATGCCTATCAATTAACATCAGGAAGAGAGTCCCTGAATGTTATATAGAACCAATACTGTTGTACGGTTGTGAGACGCGGACAGTCAACACGCAAAGCCAGAACAAGATTGAGGCAGCCGAGATGTGGTTTCTAAGAAGAATGTTGAGAGTTCCATGGACAGCAAAGAAAACAAACGAGACAGTCTTGATGGAGCCAGACACATGAAGATCATTCGTAAGGAAGATTAGGAAAAGACAAGCAACATAATCACTTATGTATAGGCCATTTCATGAGAAAAGGGGAATTTGAGCACCTGGTCACAAAAGGAAAGCTGGAGGGGAAGACAGCACCAGGTAGACCCAGGGAGAAAATATTGAACGGACTTGGAGGGTGGCTGAGAACAGAAAAGGTGGAAGATGTGTTTGCCGCGACAAAGGATGGATACATATGGAGGGCCATGATCGCCAACGCCATGCGGCAGGGCACTTGATGATGATGAAACCCACAACCTAGTTTTTGGTTCGTAGCGTTAACCACTGTACCACGGCAAATGATCACTAGCGGAGAGATCTTTAGTATCTCTCCACGTATAGGGAGAAGAGTGGCAGAATGGTTCAGAAGTTCGCCTGCCAGTAACTAAACTCGAAGTTTCAGGGTTCGTTTCCCGTGGAGGCGTCAACTTTTCTTTTCAGTTTGACTGGAAAATAAAACTGAACGTCTAGTCCTTTGAAAAGGGACAAATGAAGAAAGAAAGAAAGAAAGAAAAGAAGAGAAAAGAAAGAAAAGAACAAAGAAACAAAGAAAAAAAGAAAGAAAGAAAATGAAAGAGAAAAAACAAAAGAAAAGAAAACAAGTCACAAACATGTGCCTTTTGGCCTGCAGACGCTAAAGATCCCACAGCAGTTGAAAATCGTGAAGAGGAGGGCATTTTACTGGCTGCACTGGTATAAAACATTGGAGAGA